>VYZX01011199.1:57109-85060 GCA_013401335.1 Brachypteracias leptosomus | reverse complement strand
GGGAGGTTGGGGGGAGAAATTCTTCTCTTTGTTCCTTTTCTGTTGCTCGGTGGAAGAGTGTGGTGTATGACAATGGCAGGAGTAGTCCTCTCGGTAACATTATCTGATTCAGGGCTTTTTTCAGCAGGAAACATGATTCAGAGAAGCATAAGGAGCAGCCTTTCCAGTCGCTGAGAGGAGTAGCAGTATAGAAAGTTCCTTTGTGCCATTACTTCTGCATATTCTTTCTTGGTGGAAGGAATTTTCAGATCCAAAGCATGTTAGATGCTCTGGATTAGATTATCTGCTGCAGCACTGCCAGAGGAGTCAGTAAGTAGAGCAGCAGCCCTGCCTTTCTGCAGAAGCTATTAATCTGATTAAGGAAAACGCTTCTGTGATGCTTGTCCTGCCTCCTACTCCACCAAAAAAGGAGCCACCATTTCGCCCTGTGAGAGCAGGATTTGCCTCCCAGAGTCCTGTCCCTCCCCATCCTGCAGGAGCAAGGACCACACAGTCCCTGGGGTGCGAGGAGCTGCTCCAGCTCAGGTGATGCCTCTTTGGGTACCTGCTCCTCGGGTTCTTTTTAGGGCCGTTAGGAGGAGCGTGGAGACCTGTGCCCTAAGGAGTAGATGGTGCTGCTGTGTTAGCAAAAGGCTGGAGGGCGTGCAAACAAAACAGGGGAAGGTTTCCCCTCCCAAGCCCATCGGTCCAAAGGGGTGTAGCTGCCCCATGACATGCCCGTTATCCTCATCTCCTGAACCTCTCAGTTCACCCTTCTTTGAATAGCACTTTATTGATTACATGTAAGCTATAACAAGTGTTTTTAAGCAAGCATATGAATTCCAGCCTGTTTAATAGGAGATGTATTTTTATTCTGTGTTTGGTGGAAAGAGCTGAACTTGCAGCTTAGGATTTTAAGAAAGTTTAGGTTTGATATTTAATATGATTTACCAATAGCTTACGATTACTTTATCATAATACAAGGTGTTCCCTTCAGATCAGCTTCCCTGGGAGAGGAGGGAGAGAGGATCGGGTGTGAGAGCCCAGGGTGCTTTGGGGGGGCACCAGGGACCCCGTGTCCAGGTGCCACCATGGTGACAGCCCTTTGCAGAACACCGACCTGGGGCTCTCTGCCAGACTCCACTGCTGTGGGGTTTCGTTTGCTTTGTTTTTCTCTGTGTTCCTTGTTTTGTTTAGTTGTGGCTGTTTTGTTTGAGCTCATCCTTTGCCTTTGGAGGCACAGCTGGGAAGTGCTCATAAGGCAGAAAAACCCCCAGCTCCTGAGTTTTTTTACTTAGGAGGATCCTCCAAAGAGTTTCTGATTTGTGAGAGCAGACAAAGGAGGAGGCTCTGCGCTGAGGAGCTGGATTTCACATCAGGTGATGGAGGGAGGGAGCCTGGGCACATCAGCTTCTCCCTTTGTCTCCAGAATGGTCATGCTGCCGTGGAGGGAAATGAGGAGGAAAAATCATAAATCTTTGTGGAGCAATAAATAGAATATAAATGGGTATCCAATACGCAGTCACACTGTGCTGGTCGGGTTTGGGGTGGGAAGGAGAGAGGGACTGCTCAGCAAACCTGGCAGGGACACAACAAAAATACGGTGAAAGGTGACAGAAACTGATGAGTTTTCTATTCAGATCTGTCACAAATCCCAGGAGTAGGATTTTGGTATAAATATGTATTTATTTAAGGGGAGGAGGATGGCTTGTGCTTCTCTGTTGCCATCAAAAGCACACGTGTGTGTGGACACAGGCATGGAGGAGACTGGCTGTGCCCGTGCTGCAGGAGAACTCAGCGTGGTGGTGATGCCCAGGTTTGCACAACCTCTTTGTCTTCATGGGACCCTCCAAACCCTTCCACTCCTGGAGGTAACTAACCTCCTTTCACAGGCAGAGATAAACAAGGTGGAGGGCACTTGAGTGAATTTGGAAAAGGAAGATGTAGCCAAAGTAATGCCCACTTAAGGTTTTGGTTTAAAATCTGACCGTAAGCAGCAGCTGGGGGTAATCCAAAACTCACTACTGCACGTGGGCACCTCGCAGGAGTCGCTGTGATGTGGTTTAGCAGAAGCTGAACTGTCTGTGAAATCCATCAGGGCTGTGCCTGCCCCAGCTGCCGGGTGTGTGTCTGCCTTGGGGTGCCGAGCTCCTTACTGGGGCAGCAGCTCAAGGCTGGAGCTGCGTGGAGTGAAGGTGCAAGCCAAGAGTTTATTACTGCAGTTCTCCCTGTTCATTGTTTTGCTGCATGACCTTGGAGGGCGTCCATGGTGTTGACTCTGGGCTTCTGCAGGGACACCATGCAAAGGCAGGTGTCCACCAGACTCTGCCACGATACGTCTTAGGTACGTGATTTCCACCTCCCCAGCCTGTGGCTGGGGCAGAGCTGGTGCCAAGCCAGGAGAAGCTGGGAGCTGTGGCAGGAGGGTCCTACCTGGCAGGGGCTTCTGAGTGAAGAGGGAACCTGCAGCAGTGCAGGAGAGGGCAGAGGCAGCTCTGCTGAGCGCTGCTGGAAGAGCTGCAGGGACCCGTGCCCGCTCATCCTTGGTGTAATGCCCCTATCAGGTGTGACACCTTCTGCCAGGAGGACCTCACAGCCTAGGTGAGAGGTGGGTGCACGGAGGAGAGTCTGGAGGACAGCATGAGTAGGAATTTTTATTTCCTTTTGCTCTTGCTGCTTCATTTCCTGATCGTGGTGCAAGAAATGAATCTTGAGGAAGGATCCGAGTTGGAGAGCAGCAGGGTCTGAGCTGGCAGAGAGAGGACAGCTCAGGAGAGACAGTCTGTGTAATGTACCAGGGAGGACACTGGGACCTGGAGCTGTGGCTGAGTGAGCCCCTGGCATCTAGTTCCTACTGTAGAGACAGTGCAATGGGTGAAGAGATTGAAGGTGCAGAAATAGCTGGTGTCCCAGTCAGTGTTTAACAGGTTAACCTGTGAAAGTGTTTTGGGAAATACATCAAAAGCGTTTTTCAACATGTCAGATGTCTCTGAGTTTGTTTGTTTGTTTAGTTCTCTCCCTCAGCAGCTGTGGCTCATGTGTTTATCTCCAAGCTGAGGTGCTTGCCTGGCTTGCAGTGAATGTGCAGCTGGAAACAGAGAGTTTCACCTTGTTCTCAAAATTGTTCTCTAGCTTAAAAGTTTGAGGAGAAGACCTGGATGAAAAAGGGAGGTCAGCATGGAAGTGATAATCAGAAGAGATCGAGTTTTGCCACTGATTTCAGCAGGATTGGGAATTTAGGAAGTGCTGAGGGAGCCTCCTGGGAAGTTGTAGATAAAATGCTTGGGGAGCTTGGAAGCTTTGTGAGAGTGGGTTGCGTGTGGTTTGCATCCTAAAGACACCAGGACATGAGCTGGCCCAATGGGAAGGTGACCGTGGCCTCGTCAGCCTTCAGAACGTTGCTGGATTGAAACTGTTTTCCCGTGGGACTTACAGAATATTTTCCTGACATAAGCTGATGGTTATCTCTCCTTTTTTGTGTGTTTATGCAGAAGCTCTTGCTGATGCTGTAGCCTCTGGTTTAGAGTATAAAGGTGCAGTTCTTAACCAGATTTTTGTCCTCTGTGGGTGGAGTAGTGTGTGCCTTTCCCTGGTATTTGTGGTTTTGGTTTATTCGGGTTCTTTGCGGACGTATTTGTGCTCCAGACAGATTTTTATTACGGCTAATAGGAGAAAAAATATGTATTTATTTTAAAACTGCCCCATATGGAAAAGGTGCTTTAAGACCAGTGCTAACATTGTGCAAAGCACCGGGATAAATTTCCTTTCAGAGTGGTGTGAGCAGCACACGAGCTGTGTTCTCAGCCCACCTTCCACAAGGAACACACACGTCTGGATAGTAAATAATACTAAAGTTTTTAGCTTTTGTTTCTTAATCGAGTTCTCTTCCCTCCCTCCAACCCAGAGTTTGGATTCTGCGTTCAGGTAGCTCCAGGTATAGGTCGTTTTTCTTAATGCTTCTTCTAGAGGTAACGTTTTCTCCTGCTGAAAGGTGTTTTTCTCCTGAAGACATGAGATCCCCTCCCCTTCCTCACCCTCTCCTGGCAGGTTTTCCGTGGCTCCTGTTGGGAAATTGATTTGCTGTGGCTGGGAACTGATGCTGAGGGGGTGGGTCAGAGGAACCCGAGGTGGACGTGAGGGGCCCGAGGTTCTGGGAGCTGCTCTTCTCTCCCCACGGCGTTGGTGCCCTTACCCCCGGGAGAGACAACGGGTGGGTCTGGATGCCCGGGGTTATTTTTACACGCTGTCTGTGCTGTCCACAGCATGCCATGCCCTTCTGGAGGATCTCCAGCCACTCTGACCTGATGGCCCTTCACCATGCCTTGGAACTGGAGTACTTGTAGCAGCTCAGCAGCACTTTGAAACCTCAGAGCCGCCTCCTCCTCCTGCTGCTGCCCGGGATGCCTGTGTCTGGTGTCAGCATTGGACTGCAGAACTCTGTGATTCCAGCATGTTGACGTGCAGCTGCAATTGGTCTTAACCCCTGCCCCGTCAGCAAACGGAGGAGCCTGCCCTCTTCTCCACAGCAGCTGTTGGCTCTGGGACTGCCACCCCAGCGAGAATAAGCCATGAGGATGTTTGGACAACTCGTCTTTCCCCTGTTTGCTACCAAAAAGAAATAGAGAAGGAAAACAGCGAAAATAAAGGAAGAAAAGGTTCGTACCTGTGAAGAAGGAGAAGGACCTGCCAGAGCTTTGTGGTGTCTGGACTCCCCAGTGTGACCCACGCAGCAAACTTGATTGCACAATGAAGACTGAGATATTTTTTTTCACGATACCAGTGGAGTAATTTTCTTGTAAAGAAGGTTTACTTTTTTTTGGCTCCTCATACCCAGGGTACTCTGTACATCTTTGCTTATTTATGAACAGACTCTCTTTGGGCATCGTGTAACTGAGGATGTGTATAATGGGATTAAAGGCTGTTAACGAGCCTTTGCCTCACGGCACAGCAGCGACTTTTGGTTCTAGCACATTGCAGAGTAGCTTAAAATATGTCTAATTTAAACTAATAGGTACATCACTGAGACAATCGTGTACAGGAAGAGGTTTTTTTCGTGTAAATTTGTAATAATGGATGATTCTTTTACATATTGTCGAGGTAAATGCTATTGAGGGACAGTGATGCCTTGTTGCTGAAGAATGAGGCCGCGTGTGCACAGGCTGTTGTGCGGTGCCTTATCAACGCGTTGGGTATAAATATGTAGATAACGGGGGGTTTGTTTTTTTTTCTAGATAAATTTGTCAAGACCAAAAGCATGGATGTCAAGTGTCAATAGGGATTGGGTTTTGTTCTCCTCGGCTGTTTCCCCGCCTCCTCCTTCTCTCGCCTACTCTGGTTATGAAAATATGTTTTCTTTTCCCCCCCTCCCTCCCCATGAAGGAAATGACAGATAAAACACAGCTGAAGAAAGGAGTGTCCTTTGCCGTCTTCTGTTTCCTCTTTCAAAGTTAACATGTTAACCCTTTTCTAGAGTACTGAAAGGTGAATTAGGAGGCTAATTCCATAAAGAAATAGAGCAAGAACAGAAATATATTTTAAGGTGTGGCTTGGTACCGAATGGGTTTTGCCTCCTCCAGAAATGAAGGGAACTATCACCGTCGTTATTTTTAGAGATGAGGATATTTTGGAGAAATGGAACAAGAACGCTCGTGTACACTTGAGTTTTTTAATCCTCCTCCACCAGGAGTCAGATTTTCCTGAGGTGAAACATCCATTGCCGGCAATGGAAATTGCTCAAGTAGTAGTTGTCTCCAAGGAGTTAAAGTTTGCTTTTGTCTGTGCCCCTTTACAGGACAAACCTCGACCGTGTCTCTCTGTGACTTCTCTCATCCTGAAGGCCACGAGCTACGTGGTCAGGCAGACTGTTCCTCTGACTCTTCAGCCTGAATTGCACCAATTCCCTCTGCCTGGTCTAACTCTCTTCGCTAGCAGGGAGCCCCCCCGGCTGTGCTGGTTCATCCTCCACCTTTTCTCCTCGATTCCTTTTGCTAAAAGCAAAGCCCCGACCCAGCTGCAGAGCAGGGGGGGCTGCCCAAGACCACCCTTCTCTGTGGGAGGAGCCCTGTTGCTGCTAGAACTGGGTGTTTGTGGGTGGCTCTGGTACCAAGAGAGCTTTTCATCCCACCAGGACTCACACGTGTGCTGCTCCCGGGGTGGGTGCTGGGATCCACACAGTGCTCACACACCCTCACAGAGCACACCGTGGGTAGTTTTTAGAACTGAGGCTGTCATTAGCCTTTTTTTCCTCAAGCAGAGTAGACAGCGTTGGGGGGGGGGGTTGGTTTTCTTTTCTTTCTTTGTTGGCTCTTTTCGCTTTTCAGTCGCTCGCGGACTGGAGAAAACAAAACGGTTTATCTGGGCCTGCTTGTACAAAAAAAGGTGTGTTGTGTCCACAGCTGTGTACAGAATTTCTCTTCATTAATTTTTGGTTTAAGTTAATAAAATTGATTTGTGAACGTATTAAGCAGCTGTCTGGTGTGCATCGAGTCTGCGATGTCCCTGCCCTCTAGGTTGGCAGCGAGGAGACACCTCTCGTGCCTTTGGTGTCCCTGGTTTCTGAAACCATCCCAGCAATTTTGGAGACGTGCTGGCAGAAGGAGCCTGTTCCCAGGCAGTGGCTTTCTGCTGAATATTTGTGGTGCTGTTCTGAGGTGTGGAGGTACATGGGATTTTTAAGCCCTCGGTTTCCTGGCGGGAACAGTTTCACTGTCCAGATGACAAACTACTTGCCAGTAATTTTTGTAGGAATAAAAACCTTATCTCAAATCATGACCTAGTTGTGTAAAAGGAGGATGGACTGTTGTAAATGCTTCGTTGTGTAAGGTACCTCTGAGGATGGGCTGTGAATGCTGCTTTCAGATCAGTCTGTTAATTGCACTTTATTGCACGGGTAGGTGACGGGGGTTTCTGTTCATCCAGAGGCATAAAGTACAGGGAGATTTTGGCTCTCGTAGATGGAAAAAAAACCCCCAATTTAATCCATTCCTTTCTGGTAATGGAAAATAGTCCCCCTTCAGTCATGCTTTGAATCAAAAATGAGAGAGTGCTGCCAGTCTGAGGTTCAGTTATTCCTACAGTTCAGCAGAGATGGAGATTTGGGGTTTGGCCCCTTGTGTTTACTCACGCACTGAAATAACCACGTGTCATTGCTTCTAGTCTCCAGGAGGGTCACCAGGTGAGAGGAGCTAACTCGAGATGCAGCATGTTTGGAGCTGAACAGGTACGTGAAGAGGCTGAGATGTGTGTCCCGGCGTGCCCTGGATCTCTAACCCCTGTGTTTCCATCCCCTGTCACTAGGATTTCACTTCCAGCAGCATCAGCGTGGGCACCAGGAGCTCCCCAAGGGACCCAGGGCCACCACGTGTCCTGCAGGCAGCATCTCCTGCGTTGTGAGGCTGCAAGAAGGTGAAGAAGGCGGAGGTGGAGGTGAAGGTGAAGGGGCAGAGCTGTGGTGTGTTGGCTCTTCTGCGCAGGTTGGATTGCTCTTCGTTGCATTCAAGCCACGTCTCAGGTCCTTGTGGCTCAGTCAGTTCATAGCCTCACTTGAAAGAGAGAATTTTCTGCTTCATGTTCAGTGTTTTCCAGAGGTGGCCTGGGTAAAATAAGCAAAATGTTTACGTCTGTGGCTAGAGGAGAGTTTCAGGCACACCACAGTGCTCCTTAAGAAGGGCGTGCAGAACTTAAGGGTGTGTGTAAACAGTGCCGGGAGGAAACAATTGCATTAAGTGTATGAATAAAACCAATCAGTGGCTCACAAAACATAGATTAAGCTTGCTGCTAGTGATACAGCCATGGAAAAATAAAGTGTGGAGCCCTGGCAGCTCTGGCATCCTTACCTGCTCTTGTACCTGCAGTGGCTTCTCATTTTCTTTGCTGCAGAGAGGGAGGAAAGCAAATGTGAATCAAGGTATGAGTTGAGACTGCTCAGCCAAAAGCTGGACCCGTGCAGCCGTGTCACTCGGTTTACCCATCAGCACTGGTGCTTTGTTCCACCAGCACCCCTCAGCTCTGCAGCACAAGACAGAGCATCCTAAAGAGCTGTGCTTTAGTAATTACTGTATAAACCAGTGATTGGCACAGCTGCTGAGAAAGGCCAAAAGAACCCAAATAGGACGATGGTCAAAGCCTCTGCCCACAAACGCAGCTTGTGGTCCCTGCAGCCCTGCCACGTCTAGGAGCTGCTGAGGATGCTTGGTAGACAACAACCGTGCTGTACCTCTGGGAATAAAAGGGTAGGAGGGAAAGCAGCAAAACGAGTAAATGTGTTTTGGTGCAGTAACACAACTGGTGGGAAGGCAGCAGCCATTGCTCAGCTCCCAGGAGCTAGAGGGAACGATGGGCTTGGGGAGCCTGCTGCTCACCAGGCCACCCCAGCTGCTGGTTAGCCAGGCAGGCGTGGAAAATATGAGGGAGGAAAAGAGATTTATGAAGAGCTGAGGGTTGTATTTAGTGAGGGAGAGAGAAAAGTGGCGTTAGAACTGGTCTGATAACACTGGAATTGGAGCGCGGTTGGTTGTTTTGTTCTCCTCAGTTATTTGTTTTTCAGAAGCTGTGAGGATAAATGCAGAGGCAGCCTTGACAGTGTGAGCTCTTGATCAAGGGACTGTTAAAAATGGTACGTAAAGAGTTTCTGTGACGTGTGCTCTGAAATAGAGTCTCCAGCAAGTCGAGTACTTCTAAAGCTGTGAGTGAGTCTTAGTGTCAAGAGCTGGTGCTTTGCAGGTTCTCCTGAAGGACACGAAATTGTGATGTTCCATCAATATTGCTGCATGGTTTTTGTGAGCCCAGGTTCCTCTGCTTGCAGCAGGACTTGGTTTTACTGGTGTCTGTGCTTGTCAGCTGGGGAAAGCAAACTCTCCTATACCAGGTGAAATTCTGCATCCCCACCTGCTCCACGTGCCTGCGCTCACTGCCCACCAGGGTCCTGCTCCTCTCCAGGGGAGCTCTGGACCACCCCAGGTCCTGCTTTCACGTGTCCCTCCTTCCTTTGGAGCTTGCCCGAGCAGCAGTGAGGAGAGAGAAGCTCTTGGTCTGTTGATCGTGCCTCTGGTAACGTGCTAGGAAAGTGGTTTTGGGTTTGGAGAGCGTCGAGTCGAGCAAAACCGTCTCAGCCATTTTCACTCAAGCTCAGAAACTGGTGATTTTTAGGCAGGAAAGGTGGAAGTTGCTAGAAATGTTTTCGTCTTATCAGCACGGAGTAAGAGAGTTTGTGGTCTGACGTTGACAGAACGTGGCTCTGCTGGGTTGAAATACACGTTTGCCTCTGCTACTGGTTTAAAAATGCTTTAGGGATACACAAAGGGTTTTTAAAAATAAAAGCCTGGTGCCTCGGGGAGCACCGCTAGTTTGAATAGCACACGAAAAGTATTTATGAGCCTGGTTTTATGAGGTGGTCAAAGCAAAGACCATCCAGCATGTAACATAAGCCTGGCTGGAGAAGAAAGGTTTTTCAAAACCGCATCGGAGAGTCGAGCACGGGTGGAATTTTACTCCCCTCTCTATTGCTTGTTTAAATTAATGATGTTTTCAGGTGGAGGCTGAATGATAACACAGATCAAGGTGAGTTTGGCCAGGGGGCTGGGCACTGCTCTGCTCCTCGAAGAGTAGTGTTACTGGCTCCTGTTGAAATGATCCCAAGCAGATAAGGGGTTCAGCAAAAGGAAACTTTTGAATATTTCCAAATGCACTAGAGCTGTGTCGAGCCCTTCTCCAGCAGTGGAGGTTAATACTCCTGGGATTTAGCCCGTGTGTCCAACCCCAGCAAAGCACAGAACAGAGGTCAGTGCCTCTGGTTCGGTCGGGCAGGACCAGCTCAGGAGCTCCTGCTGGGGTGGTGTAGAGTTAATTGGGTTTTCCCTGCTGCGGGAGGGAGCTCCAGCCTGTCCAAACTCTTCTCTTCCCACCCTTCACCTTCTTATCTCCCACGTAGGTCTCTGAGGGCTGACCACAGAGACCTAGAGGACTGACCACAGAGACCTAGAGGACTGACCACAGAGACCTAGAGGACTGACTACAAAGCATCCCAGGTGCTTTCTGAAGGAACCTCCTGCCCAAACGCCTCGACCCAGGTAAGATGAGCTCTGTGCCCCCCTGGACTCCCCCTCCCTGCCCAGGGACACTCCCCTGCCCCCCCCACGCTGCTGCAGGTACCTGGAGGGTTTGCAGGGGTACCCGTGGATGAGGAGAGCCTGTGAAGGGACATTCTTTTGTTTCTGCCTCAGCTATGCAATTACATATCAAGCTAATAAGGGCATTCATTTTAAATTACTTCTGCAATTACTATGCTAATGAGCAGGGCAGAATTGAGCAAGATTGATTACAGTGGGACTCCCCTTAGCCACTTAACGTAAAACACGGGCAGAAAACCTCCGTGTATCCAGAACAAACTTTATCTGAGGGAAGGAGAGCTCCTAGCCTGCTGTTTGTGTGGCTTCACTGGTGAGCTGACCTGCATGCAAAGCCCATGAAGTTCTTCTTGCGGTGTTTTGGGGTTTTTAGCCACAGAAATTTCTCCTGAGCTGGTATCAGTGGTGACCGTTCTGTAGCCACAGCCTCCTGCAGGAAACGTCCGTAAATCCTGCCAAGGGTGGCATGGAGCTGCAATCACCTTGAGCCATTCTACACCTAGCTGAGAGCATCTGTGGAAGGGATCAGCGAGGCTGCAGCTCACGTGCAGCGACTTCCCACCTCGAGCTGCTTTGCCTCGGCTTTCCCGTGAGTCCCTGGGCAGACGTGCAGGCGTGGAAGGAGCCTGGGCTGCACTGGTCCGGTCACTTGGTGGGGCAGTTCCAGGGATCTGGGTGTTTGATCCTGCACAGAGACCCCCTGATCTTGGTGGAGGAGCTTCACTGAATGGGCTCAGGTCACACCTCACCGCTGAGCTGAGTGGGTACTTCAGTGCTTTGTCTCTAGTGAGGAGGGCAGCACGTCCACCTCGGTACCTGGCTTTGGTCATGGAGGTTGAAAGGAGTTTAAAATGAAACAGCAGCAGCCTCTCACTTGCCATCCATCGACATTTCGTTGTTCAGTCTGTTGTATTGATTTCCATCGTGCATAAGATATACAAAACGTGTGCAGTACGGGATGGAAGAGCAGCCACTGCTGGTCACAGGCTGGGGAGGTGCTTTGGGCCAGGGGAGCAGTTCCCCCTGCCAGGGCTGTCTCCAGCCCTGCCTCTGCTCCTGCTAGATCAGGGCTGTGGGTGGGGGAGGCCAGCGTGTGTCCTGACAGGGATGGGAGCATCTGAGGCCTCCGGGCAAGCCTCCCAAAGCTCCATGATGTGATTTCCAGGCCGTTCTGGACGCTCTCTTCCCTTGGACCTCGCGCACAACGAAGCCACGATGGGATTCTCAGTGTGTCTGGGTTGGGTGCCATGTGGGCAGCAGCTGGGTCCTGGCAGAGGGATGGTGCAGCCCTGGGCACTGCTTCCCTGTGCTCTGCCAGCTCTGGCTCCCCTATGAACCTGGTCTCAGAGTAGGATTTGGCCGCGTCACCCTCGCTGGACACGTTAATTAATGTCCTTATGAAGCTCCTGGCTCTTTCTGCAGCCCTGCGGTGCCAGTTTGTGGTGCAGCTTTTCAGCTCTGCTCCGGGGGAGCCAAGCACTGACCTTCTTCAGTTTCAGTCCCCTACAGCCTCTTTTCCTGTGATTCCCATTTATATTGCCGAGTAGTCCAGGAGCACTCAAGCTCCTCTCTGTCTCTCTCTCTGGAATGAGCCAGGCCCTTCCCTGGCACTGTGAATGCAATGATGATAATAACAGAGCTGTCTCTGAGCGTGTGCTTTGAACGCTCCTGGTGAACCCAAGGGGGAGGCTGGATGCAGTGACACACTTCATTAAAAGACAACTGATGTTTTATTTAACTCCCTAATTAAAAGTTATACACAGATCACCTCGGGGTGGTTTTTAATAGCTTGGTTTCAACCGAACACCCAAGTCCAAGAGAATAACTTTAATATAAGCAATAAAGGCTCTTACAGATGCAGGTGGGTTTCCCTCAAGACGGTGAGAAGTGTTTCTGCAGGGATTATGACGACTCCATGAGTTGGTCCCCAGGCTGTAGGTGGCTCCCAGGTGGTTTGAGTGGAGAGTTTCCTGCAGCAGGTCAGGGGTGGTGTGGGGCTGCCAGACAGCAGCGCTCAGCTCCCACCCAGAGAAGGTTTTTGCCTGTTGGTAGGACAGTATTTTTCTTGAATTAGAGCGTAGAAAGAAAGGATGTGCCGGCTGCACAGTTGTCAGATTGCTCTTCTTTTTTAAAAGTAGGTTATTTTTTGTGAGCCGAGGACTTTTGGAGGGACGCAGAAAAGGAGTTAGCCGGGCAGCGTCTTGGGAGCAGTTAATTAGTGAGAACTTGATGTGAAAAGGGGGATTCAACCCTTCTTTTGTCACGATGGAATTGACGCTGGCTCCTGCATGGTCTGTCACCAGCAGAAGTAGCCGGGGCTCTGCATCCACTCTTGCATTGCATCCCTGCAAGCTCTCATAAGCTTCTAAAAGTCCAGGTGTCTCCACGTTGTGCGTACATCAGTCTGCTCTCTCATTTAGGTGTGTCACAGGATTGCACTTCAGGAGGTTGAAGAATTTCTGCATCCCTCAGGGCCACCAGTTGAGGATGTGACCTGGGGGGGGGCTCAGCTTCCCAAAGCCCTCTCACGGTAAGTTTTAAGGCACTCTACTCGTATTTGAGCTGTTCCTTGTTTTCAGTGTAAGAGCGGAGCCTTTCGCCTTACAAACCTCACTTTCTCCATCTCTTCCCTCCAATCACGACCCTTTTTTAGCCCCATCCTGGTAGCAGTCCCTGATGCTGTGGTTGATGTACAGCCAGCTCTCTACTCTGCTGGTATCTGCTTTTGCTTGACTCTGTTGCTTCCTCCGAGCCCCACCTAAATTTAACATAGATTCTCACACTCTCCTCTTTGTTTTAGGATCTGATCCCCCCACCCCAATTTTTTTCCCTGCTGATTCTCTTAAAGCACCCTGAAGGCTGATTTTGATCTCGCTGTGGATCTGACCAAATAAGATTGGCATTTAACAAAAAAAAACCTCTTTTAGAGACAAAGCCCTGAGGACCGAATGCAGCCACGCTCCTTCTGAGAGCTGCAGCCGTTTGTCCTTGGCTTGTTTTTCCCAGAAGTGGCTGGCACAGGCATATTTTTCGTAAGGGTGGTTGGCTCTGCTCTCACTTGGCTGCTCTTGGGAGATGATTGCAGTCACAGTTTCATCTGCCAAACCCCCTATTCCCTTGTGGCCTGGTTTGGATTTGGGTTTTCCAGCGGGGCCACCTGCCTGGTGTTAATTAGTTGTGATTCCCTTTTTATATGCAAAATTGTTTTAGCTTCACGAGCTGGCGCAGGTTTTGCTGGGCTTCCCTCCTGGTCCTGCTGCCTGCCTGGACCTGTCCTCTGCACTGTGGGATCAGGCACAGCAGGTTGGGGAAGGGGCAGGGGCAGGGGAGCAGGACTTGACTTCCCAGTTCCCCACTTTGAGGCTGCTGTGCTCTCTGGGCTTGGAAAATCCTCCTCTGACCGAGTTGCTGGGCTTTCTCCTGAGAAGTTGTGGGGTTTAACCTAAAGCAGAAGGGGGGGAGGTAAAATGTCTTTAATGAGCACTAGAAGTCCCTGTGCCCAGCTAGTCATCACCAAGCTGTACAGCCCTGGCAGGGCAGGTCCTTCACGCCCAGACTCTGCTTGTTACTCTGTGGGGCTGGACCGATTATCCCGTTAACTCTGGTGGGTGCTCCCAGCAGCCTCTCTGCATCCTACTGGCCTGTTCTGTTGGAGCTGGTGTTTGGGGAGCTGCTGCAGGCACACACCGTGGAAGAACACCACCAGACAAGCTGCCTGGACCCGAGGCTGGCCACCAGCCAGGGTGACACGCTAGCCCGTAACGTCCCAGGCTTCCTGTGGTCTGGGTAAATAGCCAGACTCCTCTTTCCCTTGCTGCTCTTTCTTGACGTAGGTATTCTGGCTGCCCTCCCCCAGGGCAGCCTCTTGCCTTTGGCAATAGACTTCCCCACAGGTCACGCAGATTTTGTTTCCCTGGATTTCATTTCTCCATTTCTGGGCGCTCGGGATTTACAGCTCGCCTCTTGGAGCTCTGTCGCGGGTGATAAACGATGGTAAAGCTGGTAAGAAGATATTTATCTCTTCTGGTTTTCTGTCAGCTTTCTCAGGTGCCCTTCCTAGTGCATCCTAGCAGAAGACGTCTGGTTCTTGGTCAGAGCTGTGTTGCTTAGTGAGAGCTTGGCTGCCCCGAGGCTGCTGGAGTTGTCCCCGCACCCGAGTTTCATGTGAGTAAACAATCACCACCAGGGAATCCCTCATGGGATCATGGCAGAGTCTCTGTGTGGTGTAACAAGAGACTGTCCCGTGGAGATCCCAGTTGAGGGAGGGCAGACAGCTCAGAGCTCACGTACTTGGGGCTCCCACCTGGAGATGTGGTGGGGATGGAGCTGACCTCAGCTGTATGAGCTGCTCCTCTGGCTGTCACCTGCTGGGTTCAGTGTCGTGGTGCATCAGAGTTTCTGCGGGTCTGTTAGCAGGTCCTTTGAAATGAGAAGGTGTTTTATAGGTCCTTCAGACATCAAAGAGGTGGAGGTCCCCTGGTGCCACTCGGATTGTGCCTGAAGTGGTGAGCTACCTGTGCTGCAAACAGCTCCCTGGCAGTGAGTGCCCCTGGCGCTGGGTTCTGTCCCCTGCTCACCCCCAGACCAAGCCTGGGGGTTGTCCAGGGGGCTGCTGTCTGATGGGAGCCACAACCATCCCTGGGACCCTGGTAGAAATCCAGGAGTACAGGCAGTGGAAGCCCCACTGCCTGGGAGCATTCCTTGCCACTTTTTAATTTACTGGAATAGTCGTAGCCTCAGAGGCTGAGCACTCAGCTCAGGTTACCTACACAGAGGCAGGGGGAAATTGAGAGGCAGATAGTGAGGGAAACAACCACTTTGTGCTTTCTACAAAGGCTGCGTGTGCTTAACTGTGATAATCTGGACAAAAGAAAATGGACTTTTCACCAGGCTGCTGAAATGCTGGAACGTTTCAGAACCATTTCTGTGCCAAATTCAAACCTTGATCCAAGAAATTCTTGGAAGCTGCAGCTATTTAAAAAAAAAAAAAAGTGCTAATCTGTTTTCTAATGTAAAGAATTATAGATGGACTGTGTTTTGTAAACTAACGGGGAAAAGTACAAATGAACAACAGTGAAACAGATCAAGGCACTCATTGAGGAGTCCAGCCCAGCCTCCCTTCTCCACCCAAGCCCTTGCTGCTCTCTCAGGCCACGTGAGTAACCTGCTGATGTGTGAGCTGTACCTGCTGTACCTGCAGCCCTGTGGCCCTCAGGCCAGTGCCAGGGTTGTCCCTCTTTCCAGGCAGTTTGTGTAGACTTTGTGAAACTGGATACGTTCGTTTAAAGTGCTGGTTCTTTTGAAAACTTCAGGAGAGACACCGGATCTGAGGTACCCTGAGGTATGTGACTCTACTGAGGATAGGTGGAGAGGGGGGTTTGAGCTGGAGGGAGGTGAGGAGGGGAGCTGGGGGTCCCAGGCACAGGACAGAGCTGCAGGAAGGGGGCTGGTGAAAGCGACCCCAAGGGCAGCTGGGCTGTGCTGAGCACGGTGTCTAGCAGGGATTGCTCTGCACTGCCCAGAGGGTAGCAGGAGGGTGTAGGGCCTGGCATGCACTGAGCAGCTTGCAATTAAAAAATGCTTACAGAACTTATTTTAAAGGGGAAAAAAACCACCCCAGCAAACTAGAGTGCATTTGGGAAAAGCCAGCATCTACTGGCAATCTGTGCAAGTTGCCGTCGGGCTTTTTCAGCACAGAATTTTCCCTTTGCAGTGTTCGTGCTGACGTAGAGGATGTTCAGCTGAATTAGTAGGGACGTGGCTGTGTTGTTTCACCAGCTAAGAACAAAGTGGTGACCTCTGAAATTCCAGGAGTGGTACAAAATGGGAGCAACCCGAGAGGCTCTGAGATGTGCTCCAGGAATGGGAAGCGGGGAGCGGTGCCGGTTTTAACCTCACCGGTTCTCGAGGAGCTGCTGGACTATCCCGTGAACAGGCCAGGCTTTGAAATGTTCTCCAGGTCTGTAGGTTGAAAGGGAGGAATTTCTGACAAAGAGGAGTAGAACGAAACCTGCAGTGTGAGGAGGGCCCGTCCCACTCCCCAGTTCATCACCCGTAAAAGCCCAGCGCCGGCCGCCAGTTGAGCTGGGACCACTGTGGGTCTTGTGGTAGGTGGCGGCCCTTCCAGGGCAGGGTCTTGGCCAGAGCCCCTCCAGAGTCTCTCTGGGGGCTGGTGGGGAGCGAGATCCTGCCCCTTTCACTGCTGCGTGGGTGACCCCTGTGCTGCAGCATCCCTGGGTGCTGCTCTGGGTGCCGCCCTGCTCGGACGGAGGGGGTGCTGGCTTGGGTATCTGACAGGACATTTTGTCAAGGCGGGTTCCTCAGCCTGAGCTGAGCTCCCTGCTGCAGCAGCTGCTTGCTGACCTGCTCCGGGCTAGCTAGTTCGAAGCCAGTGTGGCCATATTTATCCTCTAAAAATGCCATATAGCCTGGCTGCCCTAGTCTGTGCTGTCACCATCACCCGGGGAGGTGGAGGAGCTCCTCTGGGAGCACCCAGGACAGATGAACTTCTCTCTGGAGCTGCTTGTCTCTTTTCTAGGCGCCAAAGGGCCTTTAGCTCATGAGCCAGGACGAGCTCATAGCTTTTGTCTAGGTAGACGTGTCTGAGATGACTCCGGTGCAGTTAAGCCCCTCCAGGTCGTGGCTGCAACAAGCCAAGGTCAGCTCTGGTAGGGAAATTAACTCAACTGCCACTGGTGCCCAGCGGCTTGCTCCCTCCCTGAGGCTTCCTCGGCTCTCCTGGTGTAACCAGCTCTCGGTGAACTCTGCCCTGGGTTTGTGGGTGAATCCAGTGGATTTGTGAGTGACCGCTCGGTGATAAAAGGGTGGGATAAATAATTCTGGCTGCCAGATCCTTCCAGTTAGTTATGCTGTGGTGAACTTCCAGAAGTACCTTCCTGTATCTGCAGAGACGTTGCCCGGCGGTGGGTCATGAAAGGAAAGCAGTATGTGTGCACGTTTGGTGCCAGCTGAACTGCTCTTGTATTTCCACGGGGCTTTTCCGTGCACGGGATGCCACAAATAACACCCAGCTGCTGTCGTGGGGGTCCTGGTCCCCCGAATCCCCGGTGGGTCAGACGCCGCGGGCTCCGTGCGCGCTCGCATCCCCTGGAAGAACTACAGTGGTATGCAAATGGCTCATGTCATCACGGGTTCCTGGGAGGGACAGAGAAAATATACACGGGGTTTAATGAGCGGGAGAAGAAAGGGAAGTGGTAACCGAGGTCTCTGGCTGGGGAATACGACAGTCGGCAGCAGGGCTACCAGCCAACTCCTCTTACAGGGCAGAAAATGCTAAAAGCTCTCCCCCGAGTGTAAACAAACGCCATGTTCAGGGGAAGGGCAGTCTTGGGGGACAGATCTGCTAACCATCAGTGGGCACCTTTCATCTCACCGCTCCCCTCCAGCCCCTTAAAGGGACCTTTGTGTACCCACCCCCAGGCGGGGGCTGCTCCGCACAGGAACCCGCCGCCCGCCCCCCAGGCCTTGGGGGGAGGCTGGAGCTGCTGCCTGCTTGTATAAAAGGTAATACAGACCATTTATAAACACACAGCCCTTCAAACGCCTTCCCTCGGGCTGCTGCTCGGCCATCTACAGAGCAGGGGAAATGTCAGCCCCAGGTGAAAGCTCAGGACAGGTTTATTTTTTAATTTAGGGTATAAAGTGAACCCGTCTCGTTGCATTACCCTGCAGTGACGTGAGGTATTGTTCAACTGCTTTTGTAGGATTCTTCCCTGCCATTTAATCCAAAGCATCTCAGAGCAGGTATGTACAGAAAGGAACAGCAGAGTCTGGCTACACCACGGGGGGGGGTTTGGACTTGGAGGTCTCCAGAGGTGCCCCTTCCAACCTGAGCTGCTCTGGGAAGCTCTGACAAAAAAAAACCCAACTAAAAGAAGGTAGAGCAGCGCTGAGAAACACCCCTAAGGAATTGCTCTGGCTGTGGTTGCTGTGCTGGGAGGGCTCCGCTGTGCAGCAGGAGCTCACTGGGATCGACCCACCCCCCCAGGACCCAGCAGCATCAGTGGGGAGGCCCCGAGTAACGGGAGGTGCTGGTGCAAGTCACCCCCAGTATGGGTCCGTTGCAGCGAAGGGAGGGTCCCAGCTGCAGACCGGTCCCAGGGGTAGCTGCAGACCAGTCCCAGGGGTGGCAGGACCCACTGGAAGCTGTATTTGCCTGTCACAGTGATGAGTCTGTGGTTAATGCAGTGATGGCTCGTGGCTCGTAGCATTAAAACAATTGCAGCTTGATTAACAAACTCCTGAGAAGTTGCTCTCGGCAAGGAAAAGACGTGTTTGAAGAATAACGCAGGTCGTACGGTCAGGTCAGATCAAGTTAATTTTCTGGGGCGTTGCTAGAAGGGTACGAGTCACACAGACTCATTCTTTAGTTTTCCACGCTGAAATTCGAGCAGAGCTCTCTCAGAACTGGGGGGTTTTTTCACCCAACAGGTGGTTTTGAGATATCTCACCTGCAAACCAGGAGTATTTACAGGTAGGCGCTGCTTTGTTGTTTTCTTGGTCATTTCCCAACCCTGAAAAGTTAATCATCTCGGTGATTCTTCCTTACAGAGTAAAACCAACAGTCATCCTGTGGTGTCAGTTCTTTGCCATCCCAGGGAGACGAGGGAACAGGAACCGCAGAGCCGAAATTATTGTTGAATTTGGGATTTCCAGAGGCTTAAGTTTTACTGGCAGCCGACACGTGCAATTCAGTGCCTCTGTGTTACAGCAATTAAGCACCTCAGCAGCCAGAGTGATCCTGGACACCCGAACCTCAGCACTTTCCCGAGGTGCTCCTGGGGACTGGTGGCTCCTGAGCCACTGACAAGGAGGAGATTTCAATCAGGCCACCTGAAAGGGGGGCTGGAGGCATGATAAATGAGGTAATTAGTCACTGTCCTGGCAGGTCTGCTGGCTCAGCACACCGGGCTGGGGCATCACGGGGAGCACAGCACCGAGAAAAGGAGGAGGGAGAAACACAGGTGAACTTCCTAGTGCAAGGAATTTTCCTTGTTTTCCCATATATTTATTAAAGCAGCCACCAGAGGACTTTCAGCACGGGAAATTCAGGTGGTTTTATTTTTTTAAGTAGTGCCCATACCTCTGATTTTTCTGCACGGGGGCAGTCGAAGCCATTGGCTCAGAGGGAGGAGTGGATCCAGCCTCGGGGGGATGCTCAGGCTGAGCCCGTTGCTGACAGTTGCACCGTTACAAGGGGTCTTACCCCTGATAAAAGACGTGATACAAGACACGTATCCCCACAGTAATCAGCTTACAGGTAAAGGAGCATCTCCTGTAGGTCAGGTTATGAGTGAGAATTGCACTTGCATCTCTGTACGTTTAAATTCCTACTAGTGAGGAGGTGAGAATAAGTAGTTCCCACCCTGCTCGTGTGTGCGATAGCTGAAGCAGAATATTAGAATACAATTTACGTTGCTTATTGCTGTCAGTAATTAACATTTATCATGGAGCATTTATCCTCATAGCTCAGGATTTCCTCTCACGAGAGAGAGTACAGGATCTGTTTGATCCAGAAAACTCCACAGCAGCTTTTGCTCCTTCCTCTCGATGTTGCTGGGTGAAAACAACATCCCTGACACTTTTTTTTCTTTTATTATTTTGCATTTCACTAATGCCACCTATTTTACTAAACCCTCTATGTAAACCCACATCAGTCATGCTGGGGGAAGATAATACCCCCACCAATTTGGCTATAGCCAAATCAAAACCATCTCCACAAACGACTGGCAGGTTTTTGCATTGGGTTTGCATGGCTGGGAATGTTTGTTTTCGTTGCTCTGTTGCTTTCAATGAGTAAATTTGTTTAGGCTACGGGGAGCTTGACATAATAGTAAATATTTTCTGTGCTTACTGGAAGAGCTCAAATGCTTTTCGGAATGCACTGATATAGAACAGGCATGGCAGTCTGGCCTTCTTTTTCCCCTCTGGGCTCCAAAATGTACTAATATCATGTGCTTTTCCTAAAGCCAAGCCCCAGGGATTTTCTGCAGAAGCCCCAGCTGAAGGCAAGGGATGTAGCTGGGAATGTGGGAGCCGGATCCATCGCTCCCACCTGGACACAGACCCCCAGGGGTCGTTCCAGGCTCTTCCCCACCCTGCGAGATTCCCCGAGCAGTTCCCGGCCGGTGTAAAGGTGGAGTTGTTTTGGCCTGGTCCTGTTTGCCCCTCTCACAATGGATGCAGCCGCATAAGACCGAATCTAATTTATGAGCAAAATTATCACGCGCACCAAATCTGTCAGCCCCAGGTTTTGAAATCCTCACTCAGCTGTAATCAGGCGAGAGCCTGGCTTTAATTAGAACAAATATCCCATACTCCCACTTCACCTGCAGTTATGTTCTTCAGTGGAAACAAATTTCAGTGCCCTGCCACGAGTAAGAAAACCCACCACGTGAAAGGGGATCTGCTGACACGAAGAGCTCTTCAAGTCGTTCGAGTCCGGAGCTAGCACAAATACTCCTAATACTAGATTTTATGTAAGAAGTAAGGTTTCTAAGCTGTTTAACTGGGAGCATATGCCCGGGGATTCTTGTGGTTAGACACCATATTTCTGATGCTTGTCCCACACACCAGGTTTCCCGTTAACCTCACTGGAGCCAGGGTTTCCCCGGTAGCACCAGTTCCACGGGGTTCTCCTCCCAGCCTGGCAGCTACATCACATCCATTCACAACAAAGGGCACAAAAAACTCTGCTGGCATTTACCCACTCTGCCCGTAAAGAAATGATCTGGTTGGAATTAATTGAGCTGCTCATAGGAGTGAAACTCTGGCCTCCTGAGCTGTATCGGATGTGCAGGAGACGACCTCAGCTTTTCATCACCCTTGTAGTCTAATAAAAACTCCTGTCTGCTGCAGAGGGAGGGCTGAATGCAGGAGCTTCAGTTTGCTGGTCTCTACCAACTCGTTTCCCCCAGATTCAAACCGATCTGAACGTGGTGGGCTCGAGAACTTAGTGTAAATATAAATACCATCCCATCTGACAGCTGCTGAGGTGCGATCGGAAGAAGAGGGGGACAAAGAGGAACAGAAGGGATGCTGCGTAAATAAAATAAATAAAGTAAATAAGAAACAAATCGGGCTGTGAGCTGGTCTCATTTGGCTGAGAATCGTGCTGTCAGTGGAGCCACCAGAAGAATGAGCTGGGGAGACGCTGCGCTGTTCACCAGCCACTGCAGAGGGAGAGCTCGCCAGCCTGTGTGAGCTCACCCGTGTTTTCCTGGAGACTGGGAGGGTGTTATTCTACCACAGACCCACGGCTTGGGCTTCCTCCTGGTTAGGAATCCATCTTAATTACCGTGAGTAACGAACGGCACGAGATGTTGGCAGATCGGGGGGGCGGTGGGGGGATGAAAGGTTCATACGACTGTTGAGCTTTGTGAGCTTAGGAAGAAATTTATATGTTAAGGTTCTCAAATGTAAAACTCCGGGGCACTTGGATTACCTTAATATTCACCCTTTACATGCACTTAAGAGTATCCAGCAATGCAAATCTAAATCAGAAAGCTGGTGAAGAATAATACACAAACATATTTACAGGCATACGCAGAGTTCTATGTTGTCACCACCGCAGTAGCTACAACAGACCCTCCAGAAATGGGGGAGAGGAAGAAATCTCTCTCCTGTCACAAGGCGATTAAATAAATCCACCGTTCAGGGTATCATTGATACAGACGCTGGTTTGTGCAGTACGTGAGGTATTCGGGGAATGATGGGGAAATGTGCGTGGCTGGGATGTGTCCGGGGGATTTGTGGGGAGGGAGCTGGCTCCTGCAGGGACCTGGGCAGGACTGTTCATGGCCGCAGCCCAGCCGTGCTCTCAGGAGCCTGGCCCACCTTTCAGCAGTGATTACAGAACCCGAGGAGGCTTGTGCAGAGCTGTGGACTTTGATGTGCCTTGTGCTGAGAGGAGACGAGGTGAGTGCAGCTCTGAAACCACCCCGTGCTCAGTGGGGTGAGAGTGAGGGTTTGTGGCACTTGTCGGTCTGGTGGCTGTTCCTCAGACCCTTGACGTCGTTACTGAGCAGGGTGAGCAATGTATAAATATATTAAATATATATACGTATTAAATCCATGGCTTTCCTGGGGCCTTGCAGAGGAATTGCCAGGGGTAGGCAGGTCTGCAGGACAAGGCCAGAGCTTCCTTGGGAGCCACCAGTGGGGTTGTGGTGCCAGGGCGGGGTGGGCAGGAGCATCTCCAGCCGTGCAGCATCGCCTGTCCCACACAGCCCCCAGGGTCCTGCGGTGCCCAGCAGCTCTGGTGGGGGGAGGTCACCTCCCCGGGAGGGAGACCCTGGCCCCACCAGCACCATCCTCAGGTGGTGCTAGTGAGGAGCTGCAATGTGGCCCGAAACCAATCTTCTCTCCAACTCTCTTCTTTGATTTTCTGTTCAAAGCTGAGCAGACAGAATGGCACACGCTGCCAGGCAGATTTTCGGGTGCCTCAGGGTCTGCTGTTGGCCCCAGGTTTTTCTGAAGCTCACGCTCAGATACCCAAGTGTTATAAAAGCCCAGAAGAGCCTGCGGCTCTGCCACGCCGTGTGCGCAGGCACTCGACATACACACGACACCCCGTCCTCCACAGGGGTCCAGGATGGAAACCCCTTTACGGACAGTTGTCCCCTTGGCCAGCAGGGTGGGAGGAGGAGGAGGAGGAGGAGGAGGAAGGCACACTGCAGCCACGAACTGGCTGTGCCTGGGCTGGGGAGGGCTGTGGGCAGGAGAACACCCGTTTAGACCCTCTGCACGTTCCTGTGCACGCATCATGAGCAGCAGGTCTCGTGTGACACCAAAGTGTTGGGCTCTCTGTGCACGTGCTGTAGAGCTCCTCTGAGTGCATGGGCTGGAAACGTTTGGCCTTTGGGGAGCAGAACTTGGAGGAACAAGAATGAGACCAGGAAGGCAAGAAGCCTGGAAGCAAAGCAACAGCAAAGCTGGGGACGTGCAGCCCTCGTGTGTCAGACCTTCCCACGACCCAGGCAGCGAGAAACACCCCCTGAAGCTCTGTGAACACCAGCTGGGAAGTGCCCTGCTCGCTCCTGCCTGGTGTGACACCAGGGCAGCTGCTCCGAGGAGGGAGACTTGGAAGCTTTCAGGGGGAAACACAACACCTTAACAGCACCTCCCCTACCGAAGGATATGTCACTGCCGCAGCGATCAAACACCCCCAGGGCTGACAGTGGCAGTTGACAACTCCGTTGAAACTAACCCCGATTGTCTTCGTGGCACAGACACGTCTGTTCACACTGGAAACGGCTCTTTCCGCTTCCTTCTCCTCTTATTTGGCAAAACCCTTTTTTTTTAGCGTGCTTTTCAAGTTCAGGGTGATTAGGGCATTGATCCTGAAACCTGAGCCATCGCGGGGTGGATGCGGGGCTGGAGCTTGGGCAGAGCCTTGCTGGGTTTGGGGTGCCCCCATATCTGATCAGAGATGTGGGACCTTTTATTGGTGCTGGGGCAGTCACAGCCAGCGCTGGCACATGTTTCATGAGATCCCCACTTGTATCAGATGCAGTTCAGACCGTAACACTCTGCCTGACGTGCAGCACGCCGGGGAAAAAATGGAAGTCTGGCTTCCAGGAGGATTATTTTCTACCCTCTGCAGCTGCTTTTTTGGACCAGGAATCACTCGCAGTCCCCTCCAAGACGCTGCAATTCATGGGAGAAGGAGAACCCAGGAGGGCACCCGCAGAAATCGCGTAGCCTGGGGGCAGTGTTTGCTCCCCAGCATGCCCACTGCCCTCGACACCCAATTCCCTCCAGAACCCAACTGATGTTCTCTCCTTTTGTCCCCAGACCTGGTTCAGAATAGCTGGCCAGAAAGGTGGGAAGCGAAGCAAACAACTGGCCCTCAAACCCCAGCAGCGGAGGTGAACTCTCCACCTTTCCACACTCAAGCTTTCATAAGCAGGGTAGCCAGATACCCCCCTTATTAATGATTCACGAGCAGGGTATTCATTAGTAATAAGCGCCAGTGTCGTGTCAATAGTGCACCTAAATTGAGCTAATTACATTACTTGGTGCCCCATATCTTATGCGTATAGTTCATTCCCCGTGGGACGAGCCCTTGGCTCATCTCCAGAGTCATCCTGGTGGTTTATCCTCCGCTGGGCAGAGCCCGTTCTCTCCCACCCTGCTCCCCACTCTCAGAGTTTGCAGAAATGGTGACATTTCCCATTTTTTTTCCTTCTGCCCAGGGCTGCGAAGGGTTCTTCTGCCTCCCTCCTGCTCTGTGCCCCGACTCCTGACCCTGAGGCTCCGCGGCAGCTCTGAGCCGCAGCGTCTCACCCCTGGTGTGAGAGGGGCCACCAGTGACCACACACGGACGTGTCGCCGGCCACAAACACCTCTGGAAAGCAGCTGGAATTGTTCCTGCTCAGTATTTCTGTGTGGCTTTAGTGTTAGCCTGACTCTCTGCGAGCTCGTGGGCCCTTTGAAGGGTTTCCAGACATTCAAGAAACCCCCAAAACCTCCTGAGGTGTGGTTCTGCCTTGGGTTAATCCCAGACTGTTCTCATGTATGTCCTGAGTGGAAATAGGTACAATTTCCAGAAAAAAAAGTCCTTCTCCATGGAGCGTGAAGAAATTGTTCCCGGTGGGGGAAGCCTTCAAAACAGAGTTTTTTATTAAAAATAGGGGCATGTCCCTTTGCAAATGCTCTTCTGCTGCTTTGCTCACCCTTTGGCCAGGTGTGGCTGCTCAGGTTTTAGCACCCCCACCTCCGGCAGCCCAAGGAAGATAAAAGATGGGCAACAGAGACAGTCGTGCTAAGTTCAGGAACCCAACTTTGGTGAATAATTTATCCCAGACAATTACCCCGGACCTTTGCTGTACTCAGTGGAAAAAGATACTTCCAAGCATATATTCAAATCATTTAAATGAGGTTCCTAAGGTGGCACGTCAGAGGCAACCTTTTAATTTGCATTGGGGGAGGGGGGAGGGTGTGTTTTGCTTTCAGAGGAAAATTCAGAGAGTTTATGTACACAAATACCCTTGGGCATCGTTTATCCACTCTGTTTCTACATATTTATCGATGCTACATTGATAAATATTAGTCTAAATAGAGCACCCTGTGCTAACCCTTCAAAAAAGGGTGCATTGACTGTCTTGAACATGAAATTGTGGGCTCGTACTGCTGCAAACACGCTCCAGCAGACACACGTGGCCCGGACAGGGTGATGTGACACAGCTGTGAGGCTTTCAGGACTTGCCACGCAGCTGGGACCTGGCCCACAGATTGTGCACCTCCAGCTGGCCCAGCTTTTAAAAAGAGCCCCTGTGAGCAGCTCCTCCACCCGGGCAGAGGACCACGTCTCCCTGGAAGCTCTGCTCTCCCCACCTATCTCCCCGGATCTCCGCCTGGCTACACGGCAAGTACATCCCTGCTGTTAATCAGCTGCTCTGGCTGGTCTCACTCGTGCTCAACTTCCACTGGGGAAGCTCTCCTGGGGTTTCTGGGTGGGACTTGATGCTCCCCTGAGTGAGCAGAAGCTCTGTGAGGGACAAATTGCTCGTGGAGGTGAGGGAATGGGTCTCAGACACGTGGAAACTCAGCCCTGGGGGCTCCAGCACATGCTGTGTGCTCCAGAGAGCCGTGCATCTTATGGGGGTTCAAGAAATGCCCCCCTCAGGAGCATGTTCCAGCTCCAGTGGAGGTGAGAGCAGCAAAGGGCGGGTTCCCACAGGTGCTGCAGGTTGCTGAGGGCACGTTCTGGACCTCGAGAGCCAAGGGGGTTTGGGTGCTGCCCGCAGTGGGGCTGGGGCTGCCCTGAGAGGGGTCCCTGCTCCTGGGTTCTGCTTCCCCAAGTGCCGGGAACAAAGTGCTTGGAGCAAGTGACTCGGGACACGGGGGAGGTTCGGGACAGGTTAAAAAGGTTCAGCAGGGGGGCTGTGGAAAGACCTGGAGGGAGCCTGGGCACAAACCCCATCCAACACCCCCCCCTGCCAGGCTCTCGTGTTGCAGAGGTGCTGACTGACGGGTTGGAGCTGGCGAGGGCTGATGCTGCTGCAAAAACCTCTGATGTCAGGGGGGCTGCTCGAGTAGCCATGAGAATAATGTTTTAAAGCTTTATGTGCAAATGTGGCTGTAAATGCAATATAATCAATACTATTTTTAACTGTAAAATACCAGCACCACGGTAGAATTGAATATTGTAAAGTTTTATATGCAAATGTGGCTATAAAGGCAATATAAATAATACTATTTTTGTACTGTAAAATACCAGCACCACGGTAGAATTGAATATTGTAAAGTTTTATATGCAAATGTGGCTATAAAGGCAATATAAATAATACTATTTTTGTACTGTAAAATACCAGCACCACGGTAGAATTGAATATTGTAAAGTTTTATATGCAAATGTGGCTATAAAGGCAATATAAATAATACTATTTTTGTACTGTAAAATACCAGCACCATGGTAGAAGTGAATATTGTAAAGTTCTATATGCAGATGTGGCTATAAATGCAATATAATCAATACTATTTTTAACTGTAAGATACCAGCACCGTGGTAGAAGCAAATGTTGCTTTGCTTTAAGTGAAAGAATAGGAAAACATCATAAACTGGGGAATAAAAACACATTGTTCTAGGGAGACATTTTTCAATGTACTTTTATTGTGCCTATTCTGCTGTCAACAACTCTTGAGCCCGCACAATAAGAATATTTATCTGTTCTGCTTGAGACCGTGGATCTGGGGTTAATGCTGCAAGGTCAGGGCAGTTTAGGAACCCAGTGGTCTCAAGTGAGTGTCAGTGAGCCGAGAGGTGCTCCAGGAGGGTCTATTAATAATGAAAGCCCCAGGCAAATGTATAATGCAAGCCCTTGAGATCACAGCACAGGGTTCACCTTCTCCTGAGAGTCGTCTGTGGAACAGATATTTTGTTGTAATGAAAAGAATCTAACTGAAAGAAATGTCCATATATTGTGCACTCTACACGTGTGATTTTTACGGGCTAGTATAGATATTGCTACCTGAACAACAGCAAGAGAGACCAGTGGTAACAGAGAGAGTGAAGGTTCTGAAAGAAATACCATTTTCTGGCCTGGGTATTTTAACGTTTCAATTCTCAAATCCATTTATAAAGGTTGGAAAATCACCCTTGTAATTTTACTGGTTAGGAAAATGAAATTTCCTGTGTTTTATGAATGGGGTCTATCGGCATCACACATCAATAGGGCAGTAGAACTAACGCCCAGGATTTGCTGGTTCCTAAGGCTACAGCTGGAATACAGTTTTTCTTTAGGATGAATGTCGAGAGATTCAGAGGGGCGGCAGCTAAACTCATGGGGTTTTTTGTTGTTGAAGGACACGCAACCCCACACCGTCCTGGGGTGATGCATCGATGACCTGTGCTCTCCAAGGCCACGGGAGGATCCTTCAGCTGACCAGGGTGAGCCAACCATGCCCATGGGGCTGGGACACCCCCAGGGTGGGAGCAGCCTGGGCTGGGTTTACTGGGGGATTTAACGGGGGTGAGACCTCGGCAGACGTGTCAGCTCACACGTTTTATGCACCCACCCCACACATCTGGCCCCTATTTCCAGCAGCTGCAGCTGGTGTGTGGGCTCCAGGCTGGGGAGCTGGGCTGCAGACCAGGACCGTGCACGTCCTGGTGGCCACAGCACCTGAGCTGNTTATTATTATTTCCTATTCCTTGTTTTAATAACAGCCCCCCACAGGAGGGAACAGTGCAATTTACTAGGGGTGCTGCTCACCAGAGCAGGTAAAGTCAGTCACAACCACTCCAGTCTCGCTCTTGTCCTGAACCCACAATTTTCTGCATTTTCTTGGGCGACTGTTAAAACTTTCCATTGGTTTTAGTTTG
>VYZX01011199.1:23945-45880 GCA_013401335.1 Brachypteracias leptosomus | reverse complement strand
CAGGAGTGGCGGGGGGCTCGGGTGTCCGGGCTGGGGGGGGCGCTGGGCACCGGCCCCGCCGCGGCTGCCCCGCCACGGGGGTAATTTCAGCTGCGGTATCGCTAACAGGGGGGACAAAGACCTCTCAAAAGGTTGATTATGTCTCTCCGGCCCCATTCAAACCCTCTTCGCGAGGACAATCTCATGATTGTGAGCGTTCGGTGCCTGGCTTCTGAGGGGGGGAAGAAATGTTCTTTACCTTGGGGCTGTTTGAGCAGAGAGGGGCTGGCAAACAGCCTGTCTCGGGCCACGAGCGGTGCAGATGTGTTGTAATCACTGCTCGGTAATTGCTTTCAGATCAAGCAGTGCTCGAGAGATTGCCACATCTGTAGGAGGCTCCAAATACAAGCACAGGACATTTTGTGCAGGCCAGGCTGTTGTTTCTAGGGGACAGCAACTTTGTGTTGGGTTAGTGATGCACAGAGAGGCAGAACAAGAGCAGTATAAATCATCTCAGCGCTCTCAGGACTCTGATCTTCTTAGCTAAGCCTTCCTTCAGCCAGGTCTTTGGTTTAGAGAGCACCTGTGGAGCTGTTTGTGCCTTTGGTGGGTCCTCCCCGTCCCTCCTGGATGCTGTTTGTCATTCTGCGAGCGTCGGTGGCGTTATTTCCCCTGCTTGTCTGGAAGGGTCTCATCATAAACTAAACGTGCTGCACGTGCTCGTTCCTGTGGGGCTCGTGGTGACTTTGGGGACTGACCTGCCACAAGAGCATCCCGGCGACAGCCAGAGGAGCAGCAGGTCCCAGCTCGGTGGCCATTAGCCCTGGTTTGTTTTTCTCCCCCGTGCTCCCCCTGCTCCTCGGAAACAGGTGGTATTTATCTAAGCAGCCTGAGCTGGGCAGCTGGCTGGAGGGTCCCTCCAGCTGGACATCTCCTCTACATTCAGCCCAACCACACCTGCTTCAGGGAGCAAACAAGAAGGGTTTTCATCTTCTGTATCTGGAGGAAAAGGGGAGGGGGGGTTAATGCCAGAGGAGATGGGGGGGGGAGGAAGAGGAGGATGAAAAGTCCTGGACCAATCGCACCTCTTTCAGCTGTAATATTCTGTGATGTTTGCAGAGCCCATCTGGTCTTGTACCAGAGGGGGAAAAAAAAAAAGAAAAAAGAGTGAAGTTCAAGGGGTTTTTCTTTTGCTCTCTTCCTCTACTCTCTTTAACACAGCTATTTCATTATCTCTTGCTATCATTTGATCAGATTTATCTCCCGTTAAAACTTCCTTTCCCTTGAAGTAGGCAGTGACATGGGAATGCTGCCTTCCCAAGCGTTTATTGTAATGGTAGAACAGTCTCGTGAAAGATTAATGACTTCCCCTAAGCATCTCTGTACCTGAGGACAAGCAATTACAAAAATATGTCCAAAAGACAACAAGAAAGGATATTAGCCTGTGTCGGGCAGGTATTTCTTGGCAGGCAGCAGACTTGGCTCGTTCCCCTGCCAGCGCATCTAGAGCTGAGGCAGCTCCTCCTCTGACCCCCACGTATCATGTTTTGTTTTGTGCATTGGTAGCAACGTTGCCCTTGCAGAAAACCCGGCGCTTCGCAGGGATTTTTATTTGGTGCTTCGCTGTGCTTAAGGTTCTGTCTATGTGCTAGTACCTGCTGCTGAGAGGCGGCTCTCTGCTCAGAGCTGACGCTTCAGGACTGAGAACAAGGTGTGGGGTTTTTTTCAGAAGCCTTTTTATGCTTATTGATTCCTGCTTGCTTTTCTCCGCACGGGCGGTGCAGATGCCCACGGGATCGCCCCTGGGCTACCCCATCAGCTGAAGTGTTTGGTGTGCACAGCCTTAGCCTGGCTTTGTTGGAACTGCAGAGACTCCCGCAAAAGCCTCGCTGGAGGGTCAGCCTTTAATGGCACTGGACCTGCTGCTTCCAGAAGCTAAAGGCTGACCCTACAACCTGCCTGAAAATGTGGGATCTGGCTGGGTTTAGCCACGATGCTCTCCCTGTCTAGATCCTCAACGGGGTGGTTGTTTTAGCATAGGTGGCTAATCTGTGGGGAATCACTGAATTTCACCCTTTTCCCAGTAAAGCCAGTAAATCGGGATTTACCGATTGAGAGCTCAGCTGGGAACTGGGATAAGCCCACTCCCTGGGGACCCACGTTTCATTCAGCCTGAGGTTCTCCAGGGCACTGTGCTGTCAAATCTCTCCTTTGAAGAAGGTGCCATTTCGTGCCTGCAGAGGGGTCTGATACAGCCCGTTGCAGATGCAGAACATGCTGCTCACCCAGGGCCAGGGCAGCAGGGGCTACCTTGACATCCAAGCGGATTTAGCAGCGAGTGGCAGATGGGAAAGGGCTGTTAGGAGGGAGCAAAGGTGTGTTACAGCCAGCACAGCAAACCCGGATGAGCAAAAGTGAGGTTGCTTTATTCGCTTCTATTCATCTGGTGAAAACACAACCTGCGCTTAATGCGCTCTAGAGGAACCAGCAACGCCGGCAGTAAAACCCTCTTTTGTCTGCAGGGAGGAGGATTTTGTCTCGGCCCGTTGTCCTGCAGCTGCACTGCTAAAATCTGAGACCAAAGGGAACGTGTCTTTGAGAGCACAGCAGCTTGTGGGGTGCATCAGCTCCTGAGACCCTAAAGAAGGGATATCTCCTCTGCTGAGGTCACGGGAGGATACTTGCCTTCACTTCTTAGGAGATTTTCTCCTGACCCGTGAAGGCTACACTTGATGGGCTCACTGCATGTTTAAAAAGGAAAAAAAAAAAGTCGTAAATCTGTTTTTACAAGTAAGCGACACCTTAACTGGCACTATTAGAGGTGCCCAAAGCAGAGGAGCTGGTTCAGCAGAGGGACTGTTGTACCCTGCTGAAAGTGACAGAAAGAATGAAGGAGAATGAAATTTACAATCGTGTGAAAAGGGGGGAAGGAGTCCTTGCGAACGGTGAAATAAGCGAAAGTTAAACCACCATTCTGGCCATAGTTATGGACCTATTATTATTTTGGCCTCTAATAATCCCTGCCTGGGGCGGCCTGATAAGAAGCTGCTGCTGTTCCCAGCCGGGTGAGCAGCTTTTCCCACCCCGGGGTTTTCCACAAGGACACGATGTGAACAGGAGCCTCTTCCTCAGAATGAGGTGGTGCAGTCACCACCCACGAGTGTCAGCCCAGGGGGGCTCCAGACAACTCTCTTGCTGTGTTTCGTTTGGCAACGTCAGATCTGGTTTGGTGCTACCTGCTCCTCCTTGCAGCTATCATCCTTTTTCACAGCTGTTTAGGTTTTTCCCCGAGTTCAGATCCTGCTGCCTGAAGAACCGTAATGATCCCGGTTAGGATAATTTTCCATACGCCCTTTGGCGTACCAAAAACTCTGCTGTGCCAGTGAACGCAGAGGGGAACCGCGGGGCACGGAGCAGGCAGGAGGAGCTGCTCCTCTCCACGTCAGATCATCCCAAGAGCAGGGACAAGCCCGAGCCAGTTGTTGTGAAATGAAGGTTGGCACGGACGTAAATACATTAAAAATGTGACTGTTTAAAGTCGCTGCTTGCAGAGCAAGCACGAGGGTGTCTTTGGTTTCTCCTGCCTCCACGTGTGGTTCCTTCCCCTCCCCAGCGCAGCCCCCAGGGGCTGAGGTCCTCACACGGAGCCTGTAGGTCTTTCAACAGCGGGGTTTAACTTTCTGACCTGACATTTAATGTATTAATCCTAATTTTATGCCGGTACTAAGGCTCTCCACTGTATTAAATCAACCTGGGTTAATTCCGAACTACGTCTCTCCCACCCACCATCAATGGGTCCACTGTCTGGGTCCCCAGCACCGGCCACCCACTCTTATGAGAATCTGCAGCGAATTAGGAGATCTGTCATTGCTGGAGGAGCCGGACAGCGGGGATGTGGGCTGTCATTCCTCCCACACAACACACGCCCTTTGTCTGCTATCTCCTAAACCAACCTGACAGAACTTGGCCTCCCGGTCAATGGCATCTTTCTTCTCCCCCAAGGAATGCTCCGTCCGCCAGCGTTATTAAGAAATTTCTGGACAATGTTTAGTGGCTGCGCAATCATCCAAGGCTCTATTAAAAAGCCATCTGGGTAATTAATAGCACATTTGTTCTCAGCCTCCTCCCAATTTGTCCATTAGTGGAATAAAAGCACGGGACAAAGGGTAATGTGGTTCAAGCCGTATTTTACAAGAATTCTTCAGGAAGTTGGAAACACATGATGCTTTTCCACAGACACACATGTTTACGGGCGCTGCACCAGGGCAGCACGAGCCCGGGGCTCTCGGGGAGGCTTCTCCCGTGCCCATGGAGGGTTGGCCCTTGCCCACGTGCTGCCCGCTCCCTCCAGCCCGAGCCGGGCAGGCTGGGGCAATGGTCTCCTCCTCCTCCATCCCGGTTCAGTCACAGCTGATAGAACCCATCCCAAGGGCTGCATCAGGGCACGAGATCAAAACCAGCGCGGGCGACTTTAATGCTCTTTCACCTGACGTTTGAAGGCTTTTCTGAGGTTTCTTTTTAATGCCTCCCCTTGGAAGGGGGGTTACAGCCTCGGGCTGAGCTCTCTGAGGTTGTTTTATTCCTTCCCTTTCATTTGCTCTTTCTTCTTCTCCCTTGAAAGCACCTGAAGAAGAAGAGACACTCTGAGATTCTGGAAGTTTGATGTTTAAATTAAGAAATGCTCCAGCGGAGCTTGAATTTTTAGTCCTTTTATTTATTTTATTTTTATTTTTTTTAAACTCCTGACCGTTACCGTTGTTTTGTGCCTGCCGGCACAGAAAAGCCAAGTCTGCAGCTTTTAAACCATAGAAAGGAGTAGTTCAACAGAATGAGCTATTGCTACAGGGCTGTGCTCCAGCAGCAGGGATCTCTCTTGTGCCACAGACAATTAAAACTCGTCTCTGCACGTACTCGGCCACAACCGGGTGCAGGGCCAGAGCTGGTGCGAACTCAGTGATGAGCTCAACAGCACCGAGATGATTTACACCCTGAGTGGACCCGGCCTCTCGAGAAAATCAGCCTGAGATTCATCAGCCACTCGGACTTTTCACATAAACTGCCTCGATGAAAAGCTGAATTGTGGGCGAAACGTGATTTTCCATTTAAAGAGCATCTGCTTTCTGTGGAAATGTTTGTTCCTTGGGGTTGAAAAATGAAATTTCCGAAAGCCAAGGCTTATTCATTTGCCTATGTTGCCTCGGGGGCTCATGGGGATTGTACTTCTGTTGTTTTATTTGTCTTGGTGGGCTGTGCACCGCGGGGGGAAACGCAGCTCCCCCGGGGAATCGTGATATTGTCGTGGTCACCACCTCGTGGAGGTGGCCCTGCAGAGAGCCTGGCTAGACAGCGTGTTGTGTTCGTGCTTGTGTGCAGAGCACCAGGACAGGCTTTTGGAAACCCCCACTTTTCTTCATTTTGATTTGGATTTTCTTTTGTGCTCTGGGGTTTTTTTGGCTTTTCTTTTAGCAGGCTCCTGGTCGGTACAGCCAGTCGGAGCTTTCTTGGATGGCGCTTTCCTCTCTTACTGCTTCTTTTCTGCGAGCAGCTCTCCTTTCGTCCAGTATTTTAGCAGATGATTGTGAGTCGATAACAAGCAGTGTGTGAAATCACCTTTTTCACCCTATCTGGTGAATTGTTGCAACTAACGGTGACAAGGAGCCGTCCTCTGTAATCCTTCTCTCCAAACTGCAAGCAGAGCTTTTTACTATCGGTATGATTTTGTTCGCAAAACCACTTTGCACTGAAAAATGGGAAAACTTTTTCTGTCTAGCCTAGGAGATAGAGGACTAAGTCCCCCAGGCAGCTTTTCCCCACCTTTGTGGAGTGTTGGGATCTCGGCCAGAGCAAAGAGCGCAGAGCCCAGAAGCCGCACAACACACAGGCAGTGGGTTTGTAATTCACTCGGAGCTCCCCTCCTTGTGTGAAGGAGCTCTTGCCACAGCAGTACAAATATTTGTTGACACTTCACAGCCTCAAGTGCCTGTAAGAACATTGTGTTTATGGAGTAAGTGCTCTGCAAATACTCGAAGGGCTTAAGGTCTAGCTGTGCAGCACCCAGATCCAAATCGTGTGTGCGCTGCAGGTCTCAGCAAAGGTCCCCAAAACCCTCCACGTCTTTCATTCCTGGTGTACCAAGGGATGGGGTTAAGAGTCTGAAATCACTCAGGTGGAAGCTGCACGTGGTAGGGGAGGAGTTCGGGAAGGTTTCCACCACAGCTTCCACGGATCTCAGGACCCCTCTGGGCCATCCCCCCCCAGAGCTGCCAGACCATCGGTTGCACGTGTCCCTCTTTATGGCTAAGTTAGGGAAATATTTAGATCTACGTCTGTGTGTGCTGTCGGTGCAAAAACCCCCTGACTGACTCTCTGAATCCGCAGGTGATGCTGGTTGTACCTGGTGCTGACACGAGATGACCAAGCCCTTTCTGCCCGAGGTTTCACGTGCTATTGTTTTTGTCCACTTTGTCCCTTTGGGATCTGCCTCTTTGCTGGCTCACAGACGTGTTTTGTCACAGGGCTCAGCTGAGCTGCAAAGAATAACTCTGAGACTCGCTTTTGCCCCCTGACCAAAGCAAACCGGTGTCTCGGGGCTGGGTAACCTCCCCGGGCAGCTCCCCAGGCTCGGGCAGCAGGAACGGGCGTTCCTGTGGGTCAGAGCTGGGCTGTGCTCCAGAGGAGAGCCGGGCAAGGCTCGTGTGTCTTGGCTGAGCTCTGGCAGAAACTGTCTCGCTGGCACCCGGGGTTTTTACTGAGCTCAGGAGCTCTGGAGGGTGTGGGGAGAGGTGTGAGGTGGAGGACAGAGATGGCGGGTTCTGCAGACCACACCACCACCAGGTTTTGTTCTGTGGTTTAGCTGCGCTGCCCTTTTTGACAACAATACAGAATTCCGTGTGCGTTTGTGAGGCTGTCTGCACTGCAAGGAGACTGGCTGACCCTGAGCTGCTTACAGAGGGTATTTTTGTCCCAGTGACTTTCTGACAAATGGAGGCTGCCTTCCATAAAACTTAAAAGCAGTGCAAGCCGAACTGCTCCTGACCTGGACTTGACCCACGCAGCTTCATCTGCTCCTGACAGACCTTTCAACAGGGAGCTCACAAAACTCTCTTTTTCTGCATTACTCTTGGATAAAGCTGTTAGGCATTTTTTTTTTTTTNTTTTTTTTTTTTTTTCAGTTGCATTGAGCTTTGTGTTTCACTGCCCCTGCTCACTCTTCCCTCCCAGGTTCAACTTGTAAAGAAAAGCACAGAGGATGTTTTATTTACTGGAAGCAAAGCGCATTTCCAAACGGGGCGGGTGTGCTGAGAGCTGGAGGAATGGGACAATTTAGGGGAAAGCCTCCCAGTCGCTTCATGGAAGCATAGATGTGCTGGTTATAGGCACAGAAATCTGCATATGGGGAGTTAAAGTGCTCCCCGGGGTTCTCAGTGGTGTGTCAGAGGTGCTCAAACTGAGAGGGGGAAAAGTAGCCCGTGATTTCCTCTCTTATGCTTTTAAATCTCTTAAAAGAAAGTGGTTCATAGTCAATGTAATTTCATTTCAAGCAGTTCCATTTTTAGTACTTTGAGCCCAGTTTTCTGACACATTAGGTATATCCCACGAGGTGCTGGAAGCAGCAGGAGATGGACACTGAGAATTTCCTGCAAAGCTTTTCGGTGACAGAAGAAGTGTAAGTACAACTAAAGTCTTTTTCTTCACTGTCCTGTCCACCAAAAAAAGCACCGTGTTGAGAGGAGATGGTTGGGCTGCTCCTCTGTTTTACTTTCCACTGATTTTCAGTTCACGGGGTGGATGATAATTCCTTTCTCTCAAAACGATGTCTCTTTTGGCACCAAAAAAAAAATGAATGGAAATTTATCTGTTTCCCGCTTTGTCCGGGCAATTAGAAGTTAGGCCAAATATAAGAATATATATAAGAGGAAATCTCTCTCTTACGGAGTGGTTCTAGAGCCACCAGTGCCGTGAATATTACACTGTATAAGCACAGTCATCACCCCTGGTGGTGTCACCAAGCGGGTCCCAGTGGGCCGAGCGTGGGGTTCTCCCAGTCGTGTGTGGAGCAGAAGACAGGACACGACGTCCTGCTGGCTGGCCAGAGCTTCCCATTGGATTCCCTGTCCCCTAAAGGCTGTTGGCAGAAGAGGAGGGAGCACAGGGAGACCCGGATCTCTGGGTCCTGAGATGGTAACTGAGTTAGATTCGTAAATAGCAAACAGATGATGATGATGGTGATGAAGACTGATCACGAAGGCCAACTGAAAAGTGCAAAGATTAAATAATAACGTGCCTGGAAGTCATACACTGCAATTAATCTTCTTGTCCTATTCGTCCAGGGTCCTCCTACTGAAGGGCCTTTGCCAGAACGTAGCAACCAAGGGAGGGACGCAGCTAATGCCCCGTGTCCCTGCAGATTGGGTCCCTGATTAAAAGTTTACATTTCCAACCTGGCCTCCTCTTGGGCAGAGCTGTTAAAAACGCTTTACAGCACTGGTTATTGCTGGTTTACAATGCACCGCAGTGTATGATGGCACGGGTTCAATTGTTAAAAAAAACCAACCCCATCAAGTATGTTGTACCCAAAGCAATCACATTTAAAAATATTCAGGTGTTTTTCTGGTTTTGATCTTTCCTATGTGGTCTTATCCGTGATCTTGTCTTTGATCTGCCATAAAATCCTTCCTGGAAATGACTGCCTTGAGAGAGGGCTGAGCAAGAAAGGACTAAGTAACCAGAAAGATGCTTTTTCCATTGGGTTCCTCGTAATCTAGATATTGTCATAGAGTCCTTCAAGGCTTTCTGTTTCCACGGGCTTATTTGGAAAGGCAGAGGGAGAGGATGGGTAAGGCCAGATGCCAGGATATTTCGAGAGGTGTGATTATAGTTTTGGACGCTGGTCTGGTGTGTAATAGTTCGTACAAGCTTGGCATAAATCACTCCTAAAGTAAGTCGGACCTCGGGAGCTGCAAGGCAGCAGCGAGCAGAGCTCTGGGTACGTGCAACCAGAACAGAGGTGCCACGGGAAAAAGCCTGGCTGCTGCCAGGAGACTAAAAGGATATTCTGCATATCCGAGCAAGTTCATTTTCTGCAGCTAAAGGGCTTCAGAAAACCTGTTGTAGCCAGAACATGGAGTTGGGTAGTGTCTAGATGAAAGAGGTTATAAATCTGGGGGTAGGAATCCTCGTTTTCTGCTGAGCTTTCTTTCTGAAGATGCCTTTTTGAAGCACCAGCATGGGTTACCACCATAGATTGGACTGCTTTTAATACGGCTCCCTAAGGTGACAACATCTCTGGTCGTGCCTGTTGCTGCCAGAGGCTGAAGGGATGCTCTACATGTGACACTCTGGAGAAAGGCTGAAGGGATGCTCTACGTGTGACGTTCTGGATGAAGGTTGAAGGGATGCTCTACGTGTGACACTCTGGAGAAAGGCTGAAGGGATGCTCTACGTGTGACGTTCTGGATGAAGGTTGAAGGGATGCTCTACGTGTGACACTCTGGAGAAAGGCTGAAGGGATGCTCTACGTGTGACATTCTGGAGGAAGGCTGAAGTGATGCTCTACGTGTGACATTCTGGAGGAAGGTTGAAGGGATGCTCTACGTGTGACATTCTGGAGAAAGGCTGAAGGGATGCTCTACCTGTGACGTTCTGGATGAAGGTTGAAGGGATGCTCTACGTGTGACACTCTGGAGAAAGGCTGAAGGGATGCTCTACGATCTTTTGTCTGTGACGTTCTGGATGAAGGTTGAAGGGATGCTCTACGTGTGACACTCTGGAGAAAGGCTGAAGGGATGCTCTACGTGTGACGTTCTGGATGAAGGTTGAAGGGATGCTCTACGTGTGACACTCTGGAGAAAGGCTGAAGGGATGCTCTACGTGTGACATTCTGGAGGAAGGCTGAAGTGATGCTCTACGTGTGACATTCTGGAGGAAGGTTGAAGGGATGCTCTACGTGTGACATTCTGGAGAAAGGCTGAAGGGATGCTCTACCTGTGACGTTCTGGATGAAGGTTGAAGGGATGCTCTACCTGTGACCTTCTGGAGAACTATCAATCAGTCAGGCTTAGGGCCCCAGGGAAGACACGGAAACACTGCCTTACACAAAGCAAAATTGTAAGCAATAAAGGAATAGGAAACTTTAATGAAAGAATGAAATGATGAGGAGCAGTCAGAGCAGATTGCCAAATGCAGACTGAGCCAAACTCAGCTCCAAATCTAATTTTCCTCCTTGCTGAGTAAGTAGCGTGATGGATAGGCAGGAAAAAGCAACAACAGTGACACATTTTGCCTCTAGGAAAGTTTTAAAAAATACAATCTCCATGTGCCGTGTCCATAAAGAATGAGGGAAATAGTATTTTGGCTTTCCTAGGTCAAAGTGAGGTCGAGATCAGTAGAAGCAGAATTGCCTGAAAACCTGCGTCCAGCCAGTAGTTATTTATGATTTTCTGTTAGTGTATGAGCAGGATTCTGGAGGGGGCATCTTCATCCAGGGTCATTCAGCACCCTCGGTATAGATTGGGCTGAGAAGATGTTTACAAAGCATGCAAATAGCAGCAGTCTGTGAAGGGCTACCTGTGAAGGCTCAGCATTTAAAACGCCTTTGAAAAAGCCAGAAATCAATTAATTGGATTTACTGAATTCCGTGGAGAAAAATGCAAAGGAAAGTGAAAGCAGGACCTCTCCAGTGTGCAGAACAATGGGGTGAGGTAGCAATGAACAAGCAAAACCAAAACAGGAGCCAAAGGGAAAGGTGGTTCTGGTTTTTTAGTGTCCCCCTCAGTATTCTGAGTCCCTTCCATTTCCCTCACACAGTTTTGGGGGTGGACTCAGTCCCATCTACAGCAGTGTTTGTCCTGATCTCCTCCTTCGTGCTTTCTGAGCGGGTGACTCAGGGGGCTGGGGCAGGTCCAGGCACGCATTGGAGCTAATGGATGTTTACACAAGAGCAGTGTCTCTGCACTCGAGGTATTCAGGAGCAGATGAAACCAGAAGAGGGGCCTCGGTGCTGCTATGGGGATGTGGAGACGCCTGACAAGCCCGAGCCATGACCCAGGGCTGCTATTCAGCCATGTACCCGTCTATTGAGTGCTGAAGGTGTTACCCTGCCCAGGTCGCTGCAGGTTTGGACCCCAGTCCAGTTGTGCTCTGGTTCAGTGGACCTGACTTTTTCTGAGGATGAAGGGAGGCGTTTGTTGGGTGCTGGGTCTGGCATTTGGCTCGGGAGTCCTCGGGGCAGCCTTGGGAGACACTTCTCTGAATTATGGGCTATGCGATGAAGACCATGTAACTCCTTAATGCCTCATTTGTGATGGTGGAGAACACAGGGTGGGCAGCACAAAAGAGACCCAGAGCTGGGACCTGATTCCTGAGCTGCTCTCCGTGTCTGTTGTCACTGCACACCACGATGGACGGACAAAAGCCGCCTTGTCCTGCTCGGTGCCAATAAAGGGGACACACAATATGGCATCTGTGTGGCTGCAGCAATGCTGGGCTTTGATTTATATTTTCAGTTAGTTCGATACCTTGTTTTTAATTAAGAGACCCAAAAGATAAGCACGTGGCATTTTGTTCGAATGGTGCTAATGGCTTTTCCAGTGGGGTCGTGTGGTGAAATACTCTCCAGCACTCGTTAGGTCAGCGCTCAGACCAAAGGATTAATTGGGTAATCATTTGCCAAAGAGTGCACGTTCATTCTCAAGCAAAGCATCCCTCCTCCCCTCTGCCTTATTCAGAGAGCAGAGCTATAAAACACACGGACAGAGGGTTTGGTTGTGGTGGCTGTTTGCCACGCAGCTCGTTTTGGTTCAGAACTGGAAATTGTGATGTCACCTCATTAACTGCTCCTTGTTCTGGGACATCCCAGTGCCAGCTACCAGGTGACCTCGTTGTGCTCCTGTGTCTCTGACAGGACAGATCAGGTCTTTGGCAATATCTTTAAGGGTTCCCACCCCCTCAACTCTATTCTTTTTTTTTCCCCTCATGCTGAAGCCCAGGTGTCCGGAGCAGCCAGAGGTAGCTGCTCAGCACAGGGGTGTCTGGCTCACGCTCACCCGCTGTCCCCGTGTCCCTGGCACGTCCTGCTCCTCTCCCACCCCCCCCACCCCGAGCCCCTCCGAGCAGCCAGTGCAAAACCCTCTCACACAAAGAATCCCAAGGCTTTAAAAGCTTTCAGAGCCGCCCTGCCCCCTTGAAAGAGCTCAGGAGCCACCGAGAGCCTTGTCATTGCACCAGGCTGCTCCTACTGGAAAGGAATTTGTTCGGCGGAGTTATCTGCGAAGATCATTTCCGAGGATAGTTCCTCAGAGCTGCCCCCGTTCCCAGGGAAATACAAGCTCCCCTTCCTCTGCGTAATCCTCACTAGCCTCTGCCAATCTTATAAGGGCAGAAAGTCTTTAAAACTTAGTCACAGGGCCTAACTTGGCCCCTTTCCCAAAGATTCTGTGTCCAGGTACCAAGCAGTGCCCCTGGCACCGGGTGATTAATTTTATCGGCGTAGCACTGGCACGGTTCTGTCCTGGGGTCTGTTCTTCACTCCACGTACCCGGTTAAGCATTTAGCCATATGCACTAATTGTTCTCATTAATGCACCGGGCAGATTCCTTAATGAGGTGCTAAATAGGTTCCTATGGCACACGACACAGTTAAAGGCTCGTGAACAAAATCACGAGTGGTTTGGGGGAGACGAGAGAAGACGCCACAGTGTGGGGGGGGCCCGATTTACAAATCATCTCTGTACAGCCCTGGCTTTCAGTGTCTTCCAGCATCTACCTTTTACTTACAACTTTTACCATTTACTCAGGGTTTTTTCCAAGCTTTGCCTTTTACTTATAATTTCCAGATGGGTCCCTACAGTCTCTCCAAGCCTTCGAAACCATGCTTCTCATGTCCTCCACATCCCTTCAAAATGGTAAGCGTGGTTTTGCAAAAAACAGATGCTTCCCTTTAAAAAAAAAAACCCCAACCCACATTTGTTACGAGAGAATAGACTTTGGGATCAAGGGAAGTAGGTAAGTTGTGCAATTACCAGAAAATGCATGCTCCACTGCAACTGGAAAGCACCATCTGGGACATTTCAGACTGTAACAGCTCTGCAAAAATCCACTTGTTGAAAGAAACAGACACTGCCAGGGCATTTAATCATCTCACTTTCTCGTAGAAAAGGAAATCCCTGGGCTCCTTTCGAATATCAGCTTTGGGTATAATTAGCCCGGTGATGATAATGTGCTCCACAAAGAGCGGTGGGTTCTCTGAGAGATTCCAAGTGTCTGAGAGACACCATCACAGGCTGGTCAGGCATCAGCCCCGCTCCCCTGTGCTGTTCTGAAGGAAAATTCATGATCCTATGGATATTTTTGTTGTTGTTGGAGAAGCAGACGCTCGGTCTGCACCACAAGCTACTGACGCTGGGCTTTGCTGAGCCAGGTGGGTCTGTGTCCAACTTGGCTGCTCTTCTGGTGCCAACAGAAGGACCAGGAACTTCTCTGGCTGTGATGCTGCGTCAGGGACCTAGTGTACACCATTTTTCTAAGGGCAGAGGCATCAGCTAACCTCGTTTTTTGCTCACAGGTTGTCAATATCCCTCCACAAGAAGCTTCCTGAGATGTCAACAACGCCTCACGGACACGTTGTGATCCTCCCACTCCTGTGTCCCGCTGTTGGACATCCAGATGCTGTGCAGGTAAAACAAGCGGCCTCGTCTGAAGTCCCCTTTGTTCTAGGACCCTTCAAACCCTGAGCTGTGGTGGTAGAAGTTACCCAGTGACACAGCTGACCTCACCACTACCCAAAGGGGACCAGAGGAAGCAGTCTGGAAGTTCTGATGTGTTATTGTGCAGTGAGGGCAGCAGCTGGAGTGCCCACTAATCCCATTTAGTGACGGAACGTCGAAGGGAATTCACACCACCAGCTCAGGCAGCCCGGGTCGCCCCGTTCTGGTGTGAAACCTGAATCTAAAGCCCATGGGCAGCTCCAGCAAAGGCAGCTTGTTAGACAAGGTCTGTCTTTGTTACGAGGGCAGCCCAGTCTTACTGGAACCTGAAGTTTTGCCATCTCTGTGGCTTCAATCAAGCCAGCAGATGTTAACCGGCTGGCGCTGCCTCGTTCACGTGGGGTGTTCTGTGCTGCTCCTGTGGAACAGGGCTTAGAAGAGGAAGCAAAGCCCAGATGTCCCAAGCTCTGGTCCCTGGGACCAGGTGATGGACCACGCTGGAGCTGCTCGTGTGCATGGTCCTTTGCAGAACGTTCAGAAACGAGTGTGTCTCCCTCCTGCTTGTGGTGATGGCTCTCACAGCACCATCCCACCAAAACTCCAGCCCTAGTCCAGAGTGGATTCTTCTGCTTGCAAGCAGGGCTCGTTTTATCAGTGTGCATAAAACCCCACTTCCTTGGAAGCCAGTAAGTATTAGAGTATTTTAAGTCCGAGGAGAAACGGTGCCTGGCCCCTGCTGTTCACTAGGACTCTCTTCCTACTGTGGGAGTTTTGAAAAACAGCAAGAACTTTAGTTGCTCACCATCACTGGCACAGAAAGGGATTTCCATTAACATCTTTGCTTGTTTGGGGAAAAATGGAGCCTGTGTGTCAGAGGAGGAGATTACAGGAGAGTCCTTAGCAACAATGCTAATTTTCTTTGGCAAAATAATATCACCTTTTTTTCTGCTGCGCTGCGTGGTGTCCCCAGAAATGGATCTTGTCTTGGGGCATTCCGGGCTCCCTTGCACCAGGAGGGCAGGTGGGAAGCAAATATCCACAAAAGGGGATGGAGTGGGCAAAAATGAGTTTTCTGTGCATGCGACTGAACCCCCAGGGCTGTGCTGTCACAATGCTGAAAAGCTGTAGGAAGATGTGAGGAGTACTAAGAGAGTCGTGTAACTTGTATTAACATTGGGTCAACCCTGGCCTTCAGTGTATTGTAAGAACCTGTTCTGTAGCAGCCTCAGTATTGCATCTGCTAAAGAAAAGACAGGGAAGGTTTTGTCCTCCTTGGCAAGGACGACCAGAGAGTAGTTTGGTGATAACGATGCCTCGTGTCTCAGATTTAACATAAGAGCTGTGTTTGCAGGAATCCAGGAGAACCTGTGGTGGAAGGTGCCTTGCTGGAAGGACAAACCTCAAGCAGGAATTTTGTGGAGGTGATGTCCTGGTGTGGCTGGAGCCCTGGCCCAGCTCTGCAGCCATCAGCAGTTGAGTCTGGGCAGCTGCAACGAGTTGGCTCCAGGTGTGTCCACCACCATTAACAGCACGCCCAGTATAAAGGGGGGAGTTTGAGGAGGACACAACCCCTCCTGCTCCTCCTCTTCCTTCTCCTGAGGACCCTGTTTATGGTGACTGCTGCACGTTCGCTGGGGTGAGTACCACTTTATATGCTTTATACTGGCATTGGTGTTAGCTTGGCTGTGTCTAGATTGAGTCGCTTAATGAGGAAATCTAAGTTAGGATCCCGTTTGCCTACCCCTTGCTCTATAACCACTGGGGAAAGAGTTGCAGTGCCCACCCTCCATCACTCTGTGGGCAACCAAACACTTTAAATGCTTTATGTTGGGCAGCTTAGACTTCCCAGTAACATCTCGTGCTTTTCTAGGTGTTATTTTTTTTCTTAGGAACACAGAAAGCAGAAATGCAGGCAAATATTATTCTCAATCACCTTGAGTGCCGTGACCGGTGGTGGTGGGACAGAGCTGGTGTAACATGAGGGAGTCATACCCCTCAGGGGCAGAGCAGGGATTTCTGAGCAGACAGCAGAACATCAGCTCACCTGCTGATGTCCTGCTGGGTGGAGTGTCCTGCCTGGAGCTCCAGAGAACCAGTGGATGGGTAACCCGTGTGCTCAGCGTTGCTGGGGTGTCTGGCACCAGCATCCCAGCGCTTGATTCGTGATTAGACCAGCAGATCTAAAGGATGGGGTGTTGCTGGGGGGCATCCCTTTGATCCGGGCTCTGGGCAGGAATGTTTTGGCTACACGGGCCAGTTTGTGGCTGTGCAGGCACAAGTCGTTTTTGGAGGTTGCCATTCTCACCGGGTTACGCAGCCACCACAAGAGTGGTGAACCGAGTCCTTTTGTTTGCACGTTTACGGTTTAATGTCGTTTATGGTATCAAAGTATTTGACTTGTCCAACTAAGCTAATGGAAAATTAAGAGGGGTTCCAGCTCCTGCGGTGGCAGCTCGGTGCAAACCACCACCAGTCACTCCTCATTACGGAGAGCAGGCAGCCAGGGCGCAGAGATCCTGCGTCTTGTGGTGCTGCCTGGAAAGCAGAGACCGTGATTTGTGGGACAACCCCAGCAGAAAATGAAGGCTCTGTGGCATCTGCCACTGGGCATGTTCTTTGAGAGTTAGCCCAGGAGAAGAATGGAAAGCTGAGGAGATCACAGCCCTCCGGCCCCCGGCTCTGGCTCTTCTTCTCTGTCGTGTATCTCAAAAACCAAACAAACCGACCGAAAGAGAAGGAAAGTGAGAGTGTGAAGATACAGCCCGCCTGTTTCCAGCCCACTTAGCCCCAGCTCAGCTGCTGCCAGGCTGTGTTTTGGATTTTAGACGAGGTTCTGTGCTAGGGGATTGGGTTTGTGTGTTCTAACGAGTGGGTTTGTTCCTTCCTGAGCGTACGTTTTATTATCCCCATTCCCCTCCCGTTTATATGCGTTCCTTTTAAAACAAAACAATTTTTAGAGCTGCCACAAATATGACATATGATGCGTAGGTAGATAAGGGTTGACTTCTGTTTGCTTTCATTGTGGTAGGCAAAGGAGGCTTGGGGGTTTTGTCAGAAATACTTGTTCCTCCGTTGTTTTTCACACCAGTAGTTTAGACCCAGTCCTGTTTTTCACAGAAGTGTGCAGGAAACCTGGCAGTCATCTTAACACCCTTAAACAGACCCTCAAAATGGAATTAGCTGAATCTATGGGGTGGTTTTTATTGAGACGAAACGAACCAAACTCTGAGTTTTTAACACTGAACTCCTTCACACGGGCAGATCCTCCTCTGGTGGATAAAGCTCCCTACACCCCATAAATCAGGCAGAACCACTCCCCAGAGTCCAGCTAACTGTCCCAGCAATTTCCCAGCCTCCCTCCAAGCAGTGACGAAAGTGTGGAAGTAAATCTAGCTCTGAAGGGAATGCAGAAACTGCCTCAGTTGCTATTCAACTTACTCTTGTGAAACCTGAAGGGTCACGGATCTAGATGTACAGCTTTATTTCTCTGTAGAGAGATTTGCTCTTATTTTAGGGCTATCCCGGCAGGAGCCTGCCTCGTGCTGGAGTAGCTCCCCGAGCCAGTATTCACAACTGTCTCCATCTTCTGCCGTTAAGGTGGAAAATCTCAGCTCTGAGATTAATTGTCTCCTTTCTGAGCCAAGTGGGACTTCGGGGACCCGAGGAGCTGCTGGGTAACCCTCTTCCTTTGCATCTACCTAGATCAGAGGAGAAATGTCAGCTCTAGATGTGCCGTGATGGGTACGTGGGCTGGGAGGAAGGGTTTGGGGTTTTGTTTTTCTCTGACCACATCTAAGCCAGCTATGCCAAAATTAAACTGAAGGGGAAAAGCGCCTGGGAAATTGCAGCAATTTAGAGCCCAGTATTCCAGTGCAAGTCCAGGGGGATGGAGCAGTGTAGTGACATTTATCAATAGCTACAACACAGAGTTCTAAGGAAAAGAACAGCAATCTGCTCTCTGCCCCTGGCACGACAATTTGCCTTTTGCCTTCCGCGTTTTCATACATTAGCTTGGAAAGCAGAGGAGCCAAACAATCAGCAACAGATGTTCTGCACAATCAGCGTGGTGCACGAGTTCAGTCAGCATGCAAATTGTCATCCCTGGGCTATTCACGTGGGCTGCTGGGAAGCCAGGCAGCCTGCTCTGCACCAATAGATAGGGGGGCTCTGATTAAAGGGTCTGGATCCAATCACATGTTTAATCACCGTCCCCTTTTTTATCTCGGCTGCAATGACTGGTAGCTATTATGACCGAAATTTGAAAATGTGCGTGACACACAGTGGCACCCAGAGCCTGATAGGTGGTCTGTGCTTGATCAGAGTGATCAAAGCCTCGTCCCCGGGCTCCCTCGGCTCCACCTCACCCCAACAACTTTAACTGGACAAAATATGATTTATAGGGGGCGAGGAGGGGGTGTTGTACTGTCACTCTCGGGCTAGAGCGTCCTAGTCTGCAGCTCTGTTTTTCAGTGAGACCGATAAATTGCTTCTCCCTCCTTAACAATAACAACAGGTGACCGTGTTGCCTACTCAGAAACGGGTTATCGGGGTAATATAGGGGAACTATACAGAGACTTCTAACCCGCCTACCCACAGGTGGTGGGTGAATCCCAAGAAAAATGTTGGTGTCCCCCAAGAAAAAGCTTATTCAAACCTTCCTGGAACTGAAGGGTCAGGTAGCAGTCATCCTTGCACTGTTATTCTGGCACTTTCTTCCTAGTTGTTGGTCAACAAACAACCAAATTGACTCGACGAGGAAAACTAACAAATGGCCTGTAGAGTGTAGTTCACAGGACACCGTAAGTTAGGGATCACCCTAAATGGGATAGTATCGAAGAGGGGGAAATCTCTGGTGGGGCAATCTGAGGATCGGGTGCAGCACAGCGCCGTGACACTAAAGAAATAGAAGCAGGACTCAGTTTAAAGCAAATTTCGGGGCGCTACCAGACTGAGGTTACTTGCAAATATGGGTAAGACCAAGCAGAATTTCTCCAAGCCTATAGAAATTAGTGACCTGGCTCAAAAGGATAAAATAGGATCTGACTTGTGAACATTGATGCTGTGAAAGCAGAGGAGAGAGTAATCTGAAAAACAGACCCCAGGTGACAGAGAATTTCAGATGGAGGGTGAAGGAGAGAGGTGGCTGGTAAATAAAGGAGGGTGGAAGGTAAAGAAGGAAGGTGGCAGATAAATAAAGAAGGAAGGTGGCTGGTAAATAAAGAAGGAAGGTGGCAGGTAAAGAAGGAAGGTAAATGAAGGAAGGTGGAAGGTAAATGAAGGAAGGTGGAAGGTAAATAAATAAGGAAGGTGGCAGGTAAATAAAGGAAGGTGGCAGGTAAATAAAGGAAGGTGGCAGGTAAAGAAGGAAGGAAGGTGGAAGGTAAATAAGGAAGGTGGCAGGTAAATAAAGGAAGGTGGCAGGTAAATGAAGGAAGGTGGAAGGTAAATAAATAAGGAAGGTGGCAGGTAAATAAGGAAGGTGGCAGGATGGCAGTGCCTGCTGGTGCTGCTGTAAAGGCAGGATTCCCTCCAGCAGCTCTGGCAAGGGGAGGCTCCTGCTGTCCCTTGGGAAGGAAAGGCTGTAGCTGAGACATCTAGATGGAGAATAAAGACCAGGGGCCACAGCGAGTAAGGTACCACATGCCAGTGGATCAGCTGCAATTTGTACATTCTGACATTGAAACATTCTGTCCTGATTAAAGCTTAATTGGCCAAAACTCTGACTCCGCAGACTTCTTGGCTACAAGGAACACAAATATTTAACATGCACAGTTCTTGATTAAACCAGTGACTGTGCACCACAACTAACAGCACTAATGTTTAAACAAGGAGGAATGAAAAGATGACGTGTTCCCAAGTTACCCCAATAGAGCTGCCCTGGTCATGATTCTGAGCCTGGTCACTTTTTGTTATAATTTTTTTTTCTTATTATTATTAAACCAAGGGGAAATTAAGCACTTGTTCTTTTTTGGTTTTAAACGGGTGAGTCAGCTGGCCTAGGTTGTTAAAGGGAATTAAAATTCTTACAGACAGCAGCCATTTGAATTCCTGCCCTCCTAACATTTAAGGTCCTATAAAAGTTGTCCCGTGGAGAAACAGGCCTAACTCCCACTATGTCCTTATTTAACACTTTAAAAATTCTTTCATATTGTCATATATAAGAACACGCCAAGAAAATTCTACTGTCCACTATCCTGGATAGCAAATTTATCACCCAATATATTTGTTATTCTGCCCATCTGCGCATATAAACTAGCCATAAAAATCCAGTAAATTCCCTAAGGTGGGTGGAGGATTTTTAAGGTCTTCTTACCCTCATACACGTTTAAAAAAATGATTTACTTCCTAAGCTCCAAACATAAAAACCCTACTTAGAACGCAGCCTCCAGAGCCCCCACCAGCAAGGTGGCAATGACTGGAGCGGGAATGAAAGTTACAATGAGATTAAATATTGCACAAGAAAAAGGCTGGAGGGGGGGGGAGAGAAGCATTTGTAAGCCCCAGGATACCTGCCAAGCCCCAGAGTATCCCTCAGCTGGGCTGAATTTGAACAATTTCCCCTCGCATCACATCATCCCTTGCTGGGCCACCTGTACGCCTGGACTTGGCTCGTTAAGCGCACAACAACTCGGCAGCAGTGAGTAATTCCCTGGAAGAGCTTCCAGCTCCTTCCCCATTGCTGCTCCCCTTCGGAAAACAGGGAAATGAGATAAATTCGGAGCCGTGCTCGCCAGGGGAGTGCTGAGCAATGAACATCAGGCTTTAAGGACCTGTCACCTGCGTGCCTTTTTCTAGGCTCACAGGATTGCCTTTACCACAGGAGTTGCAATAGTTGCTGTTGGAAGCCCCCAGAAATCGTGGTGGAATCAGACTGCGGGGCATTAAACCTTAAATGGAAAATTCGAAAGGTGCTCTGCACAGAGGGCTGGATGCTGGGACGTTGGTCAGCAGCAAAACTTTGTATTTACTGCAGTGTTTAAATATTGTTCGACGCTTAGGGTGGACAAAAGGGTTATTTCTATGGCTTGCTGCTCCTTTCACCCTCGTTGGGGTCTCATCATGGTGTTGGCGCTGGAGGCTGGGCTGCTCCCAACGGCGTTGGGCTGCAGGTGATGCACCGACAGGGCTGGAAAGGATCTTGTATGACTTCTGCTGGACGGGTAGTTGCTGTTAGTTTGGGCCAAGCGTTATTTGGAATGGAGCAGCTGGCTGGTTACTACTAGTTTTATCCTTTTTTTCCCCCCCCTCCGAGTAGAAAAGTGTTTGCAGGGCACGGGGTGTGTGTCAGAGAGGGGGTTACCAGCCGAGGGGGTGAGGAAAGGGTGTCCCTGGGCCACCCTGGCCAGGCTGGCATGGGAATAGTGAGGAGCAGAGTCGGTCCTTAGGGGGGTGACTGTGTCATAACGGAGGAGGAACTGAGTCTTCTCCTGCTGCTGCCTCTGCCACCATCCTTCTAGATGGTTTCTTGTCAGTAACCCCTTCTCCAGGCTGTGTTAGTAACAGGCAAAACGCAGCAATCTGGGGGGAAAAAACGTATTTTGGCTTCAAATTACCAATTTGGAGTACTACCAAATAATTCTTGCCAAAGAGGTGACTTTACACTAAAACAAAAATAGCACTCCTGCATTTTAGTGTCAGTTTGCTTTTACCTGGTTGTGTCTTTCGACAGCAATGTCACTTGCACCAGCTCAGGAGGAGACCGATATCCAGGCAGACGTTTGATTTCAAACCTTTGCTCTGGGCATGTTGCTGTTTTAATATTAAACGGGATTATTGGGGAAATACAGAGTATTACTGCATGTGAGGCCAGGAGCGAGGGGATCTGGACCTGAACTCTGCTCCTGGAGTTCAGAGGCGGGGAGAAAACGGAACCGTGGGGTTTAATACAGAGCACTAGTGCCACAACAGCTTTTTAAAGCTGCAGTTTTTAATTCTTGGATGGACTTTGCATGTGGTGGTAAAGCAATTTACCCCACGCGCCACGCTCGGTGTCGTCACTCGATGCACCCTTATTGCTTCTCCAGGTATTAGAGGGGTACGATATGTTTTCATTTCATTAATCTCCTCTCAGGGGGCAGTGATGAGTTCATCCAGCCTCCCTGCTCTCAGGACTGAGAATTCTTTTCAATTAAAAAATCATCTCCACAGATGGTACTGGCATTAGCAGCAGCCCATTCTGTCTGCAACAACAAATATTGAGATATTTCAGGAATTACCCTATAAATTACTGGACATGGAATGATCTGCAGGATTT
>VYZX01011199.1:4137-22615 GCA_013401335.1 Brachypteracias leptosomus | reverse complement strand
TTTTTTTTTTTAAAAAAAAAGCTACCAGAAGTTAAGATGAGGAGAATCTGGCCCATATGGTTTATTGTCTCCTCGACGTATCAGTTTCATCACTGTGTCTGGACAATTTAATTGCGCGTTAAGGTGAAACGCAGTGAAAAATTTAACAAAGCTATTAACTGCAACTACGCTCCCCAAAACACCAGGATCACAAAGGTGATAATAGGAACGGTTTAAACTCGGGGAAAATTCTCTGCTAAAGGGGATTAAAGAGGCCATTTATTGAACAGGATGGATTTCTTCCAGCCCCCTATGTGCAGAAAGCCTGCGACGCGTGAATAATTCATCCAGAAACTCTATCGTGGAGTTGTATCAGTTTCCACAGTAAAACCTGGCCGTGGAGGAGGAAAATACATCAACATCTGTGACAGGCCCTAGGAAGAGACAGTTGCAAAGCCTCTCAGGCACCAGGAGCAAACCAAAATATAATAAATCCACCAAGTGTCAGATTTGTGTCGGCTGAATAATGAGACCATATGTCTGGGCTGCCCGGTCGCTGCAGGCTGCCCCTCAAGGGCAGCCCCCACGNGGGAGGAGGAGGAGGGGGCAGGCGTGGAGGGAGCAGCGAGGTTGATGTGTTAGGCTGGGTTCGCCCCGCTTTGAAAAACAGGGGCAGGGAGAGAGGGCTCCGAGTTACCCCGAGCTGTCTGTGCTGACAGGTGAAATCACTCCAGGGGACGTGTTTGACTCAAAGGCCTGGAGAAGGCACATCTCTTCTCTCCAAGTTCTGCTGCAAACCCCCGTTCTACAAACCGCCAGCCCGTGTTTTGTTTTAGAAAGCTCTGGTCTTGCCATCCAGAGCCTCCCCCCTCTCAGGCTGAGGTTGCTGGTCCTCTCCCCGCAGCCAGCTCGCCCCCCCTGGTGCCTTTCACAAGTTTGTGTGTCCTAAAACTCTGTTTAAGGACTGGAAGTACAAGATTTTTTTTTCAAGCATGGTGAAGAGGATCCAGAGAAAATAAATGGAGAAGTAGTTTATTGTGGAGCAGCAAGCACATCACATGGGCTGGGGACAGGGGCAGTTATGAGCTCCTGAGAGGAGCAAGCTCTTGTCCTCCCTTGCAAGACAGAAGAATACTAAATAAACAAGACGTGAGATCAGTTAGAACCAAACTTTTCAATTTCAGCAAAGCCAAACAAGTGTTAACCTACGCAGGAGGGGGAAAAAAAAACCCCAGCTAATAGGAAATGTTGCTTCCCAGCAAAATTCTGTATTTTTCACATCTGGTCGGTAAGAATAATCCATAAATCCCTAAATACACTTGCTCTGGAGAAAGGGGAACATTTCAGGTAAGTAGCAAAGGCTGGAGAAAAAGCAGCAATATCATTTACCTACAAAAACTCCCAAAAGCCAAGTGGAGTGACCTTCTCTTCTGGGCAATTGCCATTCACCTTTTTTTGAGCACAGCCATGAGAGCGGAGCTGGCGTGAGGGAACCCACTGCCCCCTGGAAGAGCAGGATCAGGCAGACCCTCTGCCTCAGCTGGGGGTCTGCAAAGTGGTCTCTGTGGCCCCAGGAGCTGGAAGTCTGTGAGGAGAGCCCTAAGCTCTGGGTACGTCTGATGTTCTCCAAGCCTTGGAGCTCTGCCTCTTCTCTTTCTGCAAGTTACGTGTTTTCCTGTCCTGCTACTCTTCCCCACTGGGAAGATTTAACTGCCAGTGGTCACCCTTTGGAGCACCTGGCTCGGGAGAGCCAGTTTGATTTATAGAGGATGCCAGTGACTTTCTCCTGGCTGTGAAACTTGGCTCTGTCCTTCCGATGCCTTTTAAAGCACAACCATGTGTGAAAAATAATGAATCTTTATAACTTCCCTTACCTTCTAAAACAAAAAGGTAATGCGTTTTATTTCAGGAGCTGTTGGCTTTCCTTAGACTTGTATTTCACTTCAGAATATATTGCCTTATCCAATGTGGATCGTTTAGGATGGATGCTGGTAGGTAACCCAGTAGCGTGCCCTTCATGGTTCAATTCTATCGTAATTAAATGCCAGAAAAATGTATCTGGACAACATGGTTGGCCCTTGTAGGTGAAGAACTTCCTCTCTGCTTTACCAGCTTATGAGCCTCCAGAAACTCCTGCACGGACAGAAAACACCCAGCACTTCAACATTAGAGGGGGGCTCCACTGTTGAATTGATAGAAAGAATAGAGAAGACCCTTGCAATGTACCCCCAGGGCAGGTTGCCTCAGCCAGCCCAGGCCGTGCCATCCTCTGAGGGACCAGAAAAGGTCCAAGATGGGCAGAAGGGTTGTCCTTGCCAGCTAGAGCCAGGCTGGCCTGCCCATCTGTAACGCTGGAAAGAATGAATTGTTCTGGAAGGAGCCGGGTAAATCATGTTTTAAATTATTTTTGTGGGAAGGGAGCCCTTTAGCCTATTAACAAATGGCTTGCAAGCTGACCCTGTATTCTATTTATGTATTAGCTGGATGGTTTAATGCATTTCAGCTTCTTGAGAGCTGTTCCAAAACAGCCTGTCGGTGGTTACGTGAGTCACAGGTCACGGCTGCTGGGGGCCGGTTGGGTGGCTGCAGCTTTCCACAGGGAGACAAAACGTGAAAAATAGCACCCAGAGAATAAAACACTTAGAGAGGTCTGTGCCAAAAGATTAATCAGCTACGGTGAGACGCTGCAGTCGGGGGAGTTACAGCCTTTTCTGCTGTCCGAGCAACTCAGGGCACACGGGTGACGTGACCTGCAGGTAACAGGGAGCAGGGCTCACCACTTGGGCTGCTCCGTGCTCCACGGCCACGTCCAGTGGATGGGGCATTACAGCGTGTTTCTTGCAAAGCAATTTTTTCCCTTTAAGCTGTTAATAGCAGATGGTAAATGCACGGCCTTGGCTGCAGCTGGTCTGAGCTGTTTCTCCTCGCTTCTCGTCCAGTGAAGAGGCTGCAGAAGGAAACACCAAGTCCTGCTGCAGACCTGTGCTCCTCCAGCTGCCAGTGGTGTGCCAGTGCTGGTGGTGCATCGCTCCTGCCCCCAGCAGCATCTGCTGACGTGTCCTCAGAGGTACTCACACACCACACGGTAGGTGCCTCCACGCAGGAATCTCCCTCCTGCTTTATGGGACCAATGCAAACCAAACTTCTGCTCTTCACCCCAGCAGGTACAAAGCAGCTCTGTGGGAGCCCCAGCTACCTTGTGCTACCACGTCCAGCTGGGAGCTGCCTGTCCCCTCCCCACGGCTGCCAGCTCTGGTTCTTCTTGCCCTCGCCTCAAGGGATATGGCTTCGCAACGTTCCGAGGGGCTGCTCCCACCAGCCACGTGCCCACCTTGGAAGGACCTCCTTCCTGACAGCCCTCTTGACCCTATTCCGTGAGCATCCCACCTCAGCTGCCTTCTGCCCTGATGCCAGGGCTTCGGCTTGCAGGTGAGTGGTTGTTGGAGCCCTTCCTCCTGTACCCGCCATGAGGACACTTTTCCAAGCACAGAGGGTGTGTACAACCTGAGGGCCGGGGGCTTTGTTCAGCACCACCAAAGCAACCACCCATAAATCACCGCCTTGAAAGCAGCAACGGGTTTTAAATCCTCGTTCGAATGCTAAATATTCTGTTCTTTGGCTTAAATAGTCAGTTCCTTGGCTTCTAAGCCATTAAAAATCCTCTCCTTTAACGTTTCCCTCGCAATTTTTGAGGACCTATAAACTCGCTGGGGTTTAGTTTAAATTTAAGGTAACTGGATTCTCGTGAAGCTCTCCCTGGGACTTTTAAGGAAAACGCCAAACGTCGAAGAGCAATCAGTCTGGAGAGGCAGCTACTCCGCCGTTCAGGGGCGTTTAACTCTCCCATAAATCACAGCATTTGAACGGATTCCTCGGCTCACTGTTAGCGACTCCGGGACAAAAAGTAGAAATGTAGTTGGAATTTGGGCCAAATCCACCCCAGGCTGAGGGAAGTGGTTGTGAGATCACTCGTGAGGGTCCCTGGGGCAGGCGGTGGGAAGGATGCTGGGAAGTGCAGGGAGAAACGAGGTCAGGGACGCTGACACTCGCATCTATCACTTTATTTACAACCGCACCGAGACGAAATAGACTGGGGGGTTTTTTTAAGTGGCTAGCTGATTTTCAGTGCCTGTGTAGTCGGGAGCTGAATTCGAGACGTGGGGAAAGGAAAGTGGTCGGCACTTGCTGAAATAAGGCCATTTTTGTGAAAGAGCAGGAGGAAACAAGCTCATTATCCACCCAGATCCTTCATCTCGCCCAGATCCTGGGGTCTCGCCCGGCTCCTGCCAGTTGTACCTTTGGGGCAAACCTCACTTTTTGATGTTCAGAACGACCCCCCCACCACTGATGAAGACTCTCCTACGATCTCTTCTGGTGCCATTTCACACTTCAGGTTGTTGTACATGATCTGGGATGTGTGCGGGAGAGAAAACGCTGAGTGGTTTTCTGTGTTCATCACTTTCAGGATATCCCGTGGCTCTGTGAAGCCAGCACAGCAAGGAGATTTTTAACTTTTAAAGGCCCTTTTATTTAGGGCCATGAAGTCACCTGGTGTCTGAACGAAGGAGCAGACCAGCCAGTCCCTCAAACAGTTAATACCTGATTAGAGGGCAGTTGTCCACATGCATCCCTGGGAGGCAGAGGCTGGATCTCCATTTGCCCTGGGTGCAAGAGCTGAGAGCAGGGGCTGACCTGCCCTCCTGCTCTTCACGTCCTGAGCTACCAGCAGGACAAAAAGACAAGATTTCAGAGCACCTCAGTTGAAGGAATCTGCAGCTTCTCCTCCCTCGGGACCGTTTGCACTGGCAGAGGAAGGTGAGGCAGCTGCAGCCCACACCAGTGCAGGGGCAGGGCCCTGGTGGGCACGGGGAGCTGTTGGTCGGTGGCTTGTGTCTGGGGAGGGATGGTGACGGGACAAAGTGGAGGACGAGCCAGATCAATGTAGGGGGTATGGTCAAACACCTCGTCTATCACATCTCTGGGGTGTAAACATCAAGCCAACCACCCAAACCACTTCTCTTCACAGGGACTTGCCCCTATTCCTCTTTGAGCCTGTCAGCAGATGGACTTGATGGGCTAAGACAGGGTCACAGAATCACAGAATAGAGATTATGACATATTATGACAGTCAAAGTCTCGCAGCGCTAGACACGGCAGGCGTGTCTTGGAAGAGTATCCCAGGGAAGTTACGCTGCTTGGGGTGTTCCTAGATCCAGCACACCCCAGGCCAGTGCACCCTGGGGTTGATGGGACGCAGACAAAAGGAGCTGGCGACCCCAAACACTGGAGGGTTTTCCCCCGGAAGCTTCCAAGGCCGTGGTGAAACCTGCTTTGGGCCACCAGAAGGGCTTTAAAAGGACTGCTCAGGGTCACGTCACCGGCCGCTTCACCTTCTGCTCTGTACTTAAGCAGAAGAAATGTGTGGCTTAGTTTAGCCACCGCTGTGGGAATGCTTGGAAATGTCCGTGGTTTTCCCCTAAATCCATTTTCCTACCGTACCTCTGTACTCATTAAGATCTTTGCTTTATTTCTGAGCCAAGAGATGACCTCCCTGGAGGAAGACTGCATAATTGTGAAATCGTGGAGACCAGAGAAGCCAACCCGTAAGTACTCTCTGGGGCGTGACCAACACGGAGACAGGGAAAAACCACGTTCTCCCAAGGCAGGTGCCTCCTGGGCAGTTACAGCCTTCAACGTTCTGTCAGCTTCTGCCTTGTACATAAACCAGGAGACACTTTGCATCATCATTTTGCAGCTGCTTTTGTTGCTCCATCACTGGCACCAGAACTTGAAAAGCAGGCTGGAAGTACAACCTTCCACGGTTGCTGAGAAAAACGATGGCTGACCTGCTTTTCTCAGGTCCACGGCATTTTTCTTTATTCTATAACTGGTCTTCAACCTGCTCAAAACTACCAAAAAAGTAAAAGCTTGTCTGCCACGACCCGGGGAGAGCAGGAGCAGCTCGAACAGTGCCAAGGAACTGGGTTATCTTGTGTCATCTTTTCTATAGTGCGGTCCAGCCTAGCACATGCATGAGAAAGGGGAGGGGGGCGCCTCTTTTTACCTGTCCCAAAAGATGGTTCCACCCCACCCAGTCACCTTCCCCTCCCCTGCCCCCCGAGGAATTGTATTTAATCTGACATTTTCCATGCAGGTAACAGAGAGCAGCTGGATGACTCTGCCCAGATGTCTTTGTGGTGATGCTCCGGGGGCAGCGAGGAGGCTCAGGTGGGGCGGGTGAGTTGCTAGAGTTAGTCTGTAGGTAAGAGGAGGCTCTGCTGGCCCAGCACAGGCTGAGACCTTGCTGGTCTTCTTCACAGCAGTGTCCTGGGCAGGGACCCGAGGGCTGGCAGCGCGAGGGGTTGGTCCCACCTCTGCAGGAGCCTCGCCATCAGAATGGCTCTGGCTGCGATGCACAAAGCCCTGAGGTGCAAGCACCTTCCTCCCTGCAGCAGAGCATCTTTTCCAGAACAAAAATAAAAAGCTGCTTGCGCAATTTTCGACAGGCTAACTTTTTAATAATCCTACATAGCATGATTTATTCCTTTTGTTCCAGCTTCAGACTGGAATTATGCTTTTGGTCCACGTTCCTCAGTGCTTCTAGTGGCCCTTGGCCACGTACTCCACGGTCAAAGTTGTATTAGTGATGGCTATAAACACTTTTTACTGAGAGAGGACAATTTGGCTTCCCCTGCCAGGAGCCAGAGGTGCCTTTGCTAAGGTGGAACCCCACTCCCCTCCTGGCCCGGGCCGATCGATTTCAAAACCTTCCCAAACGTGAGGAGGGGCAGCTCTTTGATACCTCCCACCTCTGGGCCACAGCCATCCGTCTTGTGACAAAGCAAACACACGGAGATGTCAAGGTGTCCTGCTTTCTCTGGTTAGCATTATTCACAGTAGATTCGGTGTTTTCAGGAGAGGGGGGGAGAGGCTTTAAAGCAAGAGGTAGAGTCTGATGGAGGAAGGTTGGAGGGTTACTTAGATATCTATCAGTTTAAAGCTTTCGGTCCAACTGTGTGATGTCAGCTTGGGTTAAACCTCCGGGACTGAGACTGGCTATAACAGGGAGAGCCCATCCCGGGGAGATCTGTGAGGTTAATCTAAATTATCCCGGAGATTAGCCCTGAGACAGTGAGTGGTTCCACAAACATCACCACCGCTGTCCCAGGCAGCCATGTGATACCCTCCAACCTGGGCTGGTGTTTTGGAGGAGGCTAATCCTGAGCTCGGCAGCGAGGAGAGGACATAATTCTCTAGGTGAGGCTGTCACTCCCTCGCGGGGTGAGTTATGGGGCTGGGCTGGCAGCGGAACAGGAGCACGCAACTTACAGGTCAAGCTCTTCAAAGACTGTCAGCTCAACCAAATCCACTCTGCAAATTTAGAGCTCTTCACCCTGAAGCGTCAAGCAATTTATTCTGAAGAGAAATAAGCTGTGACCCTGTTTCTTATATTTCTAGCTGCGATCTTTTGACTTGTTGGAGCCATCGCTCAACCCCTTGGAGAGAGGTATGTGGCATCAGCAACACGGGAAAGCTCCCACAAAGCTGCTCGGGTCGAAAAGGAAGATGCTGAGCTACCTGCTCCGGGGCATCAGAAAGTGCAGATTGCTTTCCACAGAGATTCGCTGCACAGCTTTAATGCAGGGAGGCTTTTTTTAAAATGAACTTTGTGTGCTGCTGCTGAACAGAGGTACCTGAGCATCACGACCATGAGCAGCACCCGTGCGCGTCCTTGTCCCCTGCCCGGGGCTCTCTGCACTCCCCAGACACGCACGGCATCCTCAGTACAGCACAACCATCGAGTTTTCACTGCTTGTCCCTGGCTTGTCTCATAAATTACGCAAGGAAACCTGCGTGTGCTGCAGGTTCCAGTTGTTTGGTGCAGTTTTGAGGGAAGGCGGGGGATTCCCGTTGCTAGAAAGCAGATTGAAACAGAGCTGCGGACTCAAATGGGCATAAATTAGGAGAACTCCAGGTATGTAGGGGTGAAACGACAACAGGAAATCATACAGGGAACACAGCCGGGTCTTAATTAAACATTTAAACAATAGCAGTTCACCAGATACTTCCCAAATCGTGTTTTGTTCATTATGAGCAGTATCTCAGCAGAAGAATTAGCACAGAGTAAGGATTCAAACGAGAACAACGTGCAGTTAGGGAAGGATTCTGAAGCCAAAGGACCGGTGCAGATGCTCCGATTGTTTTCTCTCAATTGCATTTTTAGAGTGGCGGAGGAGGAATAAATGACGTCTTAAAATTCAGGTAATGTTAAACATAAGAAGATTAAAAACCTCCCTGAAGCCGGTGGAGTTTTATTTCAAGTGCCTGGAACTGCAGAAACCTAGAGGCACATGTAACAAAAGCAGTTTTCTGTTTGATAAGTCTTGTCTGTCTTGTTCAGAACAGAAACGACGTGTGAATCGAGGAGTGGGAAACTCTGCTCCTGCTGAGGCATCTGTGGGGATGCGAGGTCTTACCATGGCCCCTTCCAGAATAATTTCTCACGTACGAACATTTCATACTATGAATAATCCGAGTGTAAGAAAGGAAGAGGGAGGAGACACCCGTAACCGCTGGGGCACGCTCGCATCTGCACCTCCCTGCGCTTGCTACCCCCCAACACCAAGTGCCAGCAGCTTTGGAACACGCAGGTTCCATTTCTAGTGTCTGTTGAGAGCTGAGATCGTCAAACACCCCAAAAAAAGGGCAGTTGGTTACACGTTCAGCTCAGTTTTCCAAATTCAAAAAACGTGGAGGGGTTGGACAAGCTTCAAGTAAACACCCAAACAGTTCAAAGCCGAGGGGTAGATCCAAACCAAACCGAGAGCCTGGATCTGAAAGTTCCCGCACTTCATAGACACTTGGATCCAGCTCCAAAAATCTCTGCGTGTGCAAAGGGATGAATCAAACCCACGTCCAAATCACCTTTCCCTTCTTCCTCCTCGAGCTCTGAAGACGTTTGAATCTGAAACCGAGCCCGAGCATCGCTTCTCACGTGGTTCTCCAGTTGGGTGGTTGTTCACACGTGAACCTAAGCACAGCGCTTTTGAGGCTTGGCCAGCGGAACACAAAGGTTTGAACAAACACTCTTGCCTCGGCCACGATCTCCTGAGACAGCACAACCGTGTCTGCTCCCAGGGCCAAAGTACTCCCCGTGGCAACACCAGCTACTTCGTTCCTACCAGCGAATAGGGTGGCAGCAAGAGGTTCAGAGGTAGGTGTAGTTCTTCAAGTGCAACCTGGGGTTCTCAGTGTGAGAAACCGCAGGCTTATTTCGTTATTTTTTCAGAAGATGCCAAATGTCTTAATTCTGAAAACTGGAACACCTCAGAATTACAGGTTCGGGTTTTGTTTTTTTTTTAAAGTGGCAGGTAACAATTTCCAGAAGTACAAAGAAGTTGCCACAGCAGACATTATTTCTGTGAAAAAACACAATCTGCTGGTGTTCTCTGACTTCCACATTTTGTAAGTGATGTCTATACATTCTGTAAAAAAAAAAAAACACACCCTAAACCAGCAAACCTTTGTAGCATCAATTTTATTAGGTTGGGTCTGAAGGATAAAACACATCGTTTTAATGATGATTGTGATAATAAATGAGCCTAACGCCCGGCTCTGGCCTCGGGCGCGCAGAAACTGGCTCAAAATAAACGCTCGGAGGAAAAACACCGAGAGATGCCCCGGTTGGTACCAGCGGGGTCACGGGAGGAAGCCCAGCCCGAAACCCGCGCATCCCCCGCGCATCCTCCGCGCATCCCCCGCTCCGTGCCCGCGCAGCCCCCGGCGCGTTGCGTGGGGGAGCAGCGTCACCTGCCGGCGCCCGCGGGCAGCGGCGGAGGATGCGCGGAGCGGGGTAGAGGTTAAAAAAGCCCCATCCCGGGCGCCGCCTGCGCGGGGAACGGGCCGGGAAAGGACGAGCCGGCCCCCGGGAAGCCGCCGGTGCTGCACGTGGAGACACCGGTAAGAAACCTGCCACGGCCCCGGTGGAGCAGGATCTGCCCCCGAACCCTCCCGAGCCGCTGCTCTGTGTTTCCGAGGGGGCCCAAGCTCCCAGCCCCCTGCCCCGACCCCCCCCTCCAGAGAGCGGCCGCGGCGACGCGAGGGGATAAGAACGCTTCTACTGGACACCTGGTTTTTTATCGTGTTTTATAATCGCCCCTAAAATCGTTATCAAACTCGGGTTTAAAGGCTCAGCTTGTGCGCGTGTAAATGACGGTCCGCAGAGCAGCCCCGGGGCAGCACGAAGTTTGTGAGAGCTTCAGGGAGTTCCAAGAAGCTTGTGAGAGCCTCAGGGAGCTCCAGGTATGGAGCTGTTTGGAAATGCAGCAAAGAGCTGCTAATGGCCCCGTGTCCCCAGCGAGCTGCCTGGGGCACGTCGGGGATTGCCCAGCTCGGAAGGATGGGGATACACAATCCCTTTGTGTCAGTACAAACGGGGCTTTTCCCGGGAAATGAGGATTTCTAGCAGGGGTTTGGACTAGGTGAGCTTTAAAGGTCATCCTTCCAACCGAAACCATTCCGCGATTTTGAAATATACTGGAATAGGCTATTCTGGAAGTGTAAAAGGACGGTGGTTCCAGTTCAGTTTGTGTCAGGAAGTGAGATGTTGGTGAGAAAATCCATATTGTGTTCTAGCAGGCCTGATTTGTGCCCCCCCCCTCCCCTCCTCCCTTGTTTTAAAAAAAAAAAAATAAATAAAAAAGTTTCAGAAGTTCCTGGGAGTATTTTGCAGCCCCCTTCAGATTGTCAGGTTTGACTCCAACCTAGTTACCATGCGCTAAAATACTATATATTTGTAACTCCACGTGTAGAATGGTTTGATGGGGAATTTGTGGCAAAATTAACTATCTGAAGATCAGAGATTCCTTTTGGAATGTCAATAGCCCTGTACTGCTGGCACCGCTTCCTTTGGGGTTTTTTATACAGAGATAAACATCGCGTGCTATTTAAAAAGAAAGCAATGGTTCTAGATTTTTATCTGTGGTCTTGAGCAGCGGTTTGCAAACCCTTCCAGGCACTCATCTGTCTTTTTATGGCCCATTCTTTTAGCCCTAGGAAATGGCTTTTTACCTTAGTTCATGCTCATGAGCTGAGCATCTCACAGTGCCTCAATTACAGCAGGATCTGATGAGGAACGGTTGTTTTTGTCTTTAGAATTGGCGCCTGTTGCACTGCTGGCAAAAACTCGGTTAAGAGGCAAATGAAGCTTCCCCTATATCCTTTTTTTAATTTATTTTTCACTTTGGTGAAAAAAATTAAAGACCTTCCTTACAAGCTGAATTAATTTTTGTTTAAAAAATCCAAACCTTTTCAGCTGGAGTGCATCTCATGTCTGGAAATGCACTTTCTGGCTCGGGAAAGTGTTTTGGGGGTTTTTTTCCCCTCTCTCTCACTAGTGGGCACGTTCCACCGTGCCAACAGGTTAAGCTAATATTTAATTAGGTAAACAGAACATTAGTGTCAGAACGGAGGAGCTGGTCCAGCCTTGCTGGCTCAGGCCAGAGAGGAAATACCACAACATGTGGGCGAGGGAAAGACAAGACGTTTTATATGCAGCATTATTTACTGCTCTGTTTGAAGCCGGGGTAACAATTGCAAACCCTGCGCGTGCACCGAAAATAAGCAGTTAATGAACTCTGGACACAGACACTGATGATGATGATGATGATGATGATGATCTCCTCCTCTATATAGAGTGTGGGCCCAGCCAAAACACAGTCCTCAGCTTTTCCAGCCCTGCAGTGAGATCCAAATGTTGTGGCTCATGCCCACCCTTACTTCTTCTCAAGGAACTCATTCATCAGTGGTGTGGACGTTTCCCTGAACTCTGTTTTAGCTGCCAGGGATTTTCTGGCGTTGTCTAATAAGACTAATTGCAGCGCGTGTGAGCCCCAAGGAGCAGAGACTCTGCTCTCGGAGGAGGGCTGTGACTGCCAAAGCGACGGGCAGGACTATTCCGGAGGGCAGATAGGAAGCTCAGTGAGAGTTTCCAAGGCCACACAACAGAGCGATGACTTTTTCAACTTAGCAAATGCAGTTTTCCAAAATACTTGTCTTGCTTGTGCTCCTGCGGGGCGGTGCAGCTGAAGGCAGCAGAGCGAGCGATTCTTGGACTAAACCTCTGGATTTCCTCTGCGATGAGCTTTCCCTGCACAGCACAGGCCTTTGCTTGGCTCTTTGGAGCATTGGCTCCTTGGCTAATAAAGTTTTACAAGTGATTTTGAAAACAAACAATACTATATTATCCCTTTCTTTTTTTTTCTTTTTTTTTTTAAGCTCATGAAATAAATATTCCATCAAAGAGACTTTTATGTTTCACAGTGGCAGTTCTCAAATGACCAGCATGGTATCATGTTCAAAACAGGGCACGGTCCATTTTTACAGTAGATTTACTCAATCACAGTTACTAATCGGATTAGTACTGCTTTTATGTCTGACAAATTTTTAAAAGTTGGGGGTCATTAAAGCTCTTGCACGTAGAGAGCCTGTGGTGCTGAGCTGGGTTTCTCCAGTTAACCGTTTCTGCTTTGAAGCAAATCTGGGCGGTGTTTTTCTCAATGCATGTAGGAGCTGGGTTGCTCTTTGAGGCTGCAGTGCCACCGAGGTGGTCGGGGAGCAGTTTCTGGACAGAACCAGGGGAGGCTGGGCACAGGACCTGCAGAAAATCTTTGCCCTTCAAGAGCAGCGAGTGGCCTCCAGGTGAAATTCCTTGGGGCATCAGAAAGGTCACTAGACATACATGATGAGGCAGCTGAACCCCATCCGTACTGGATAGTCAGCTGAAGAGCTCCCTCAGGAGCCCTAGGCTTACGGGCTCGACAGCTGGGGCACATCTGCATCCACTGCTAAATGTAGGTGCCACTCAAATCCCCCGTGCTGTGCCAGTTCCAGAGTTCCTGGCTAGGGGACAGATGGCCACAGACTTCTGGGCACCAGCGCAGAGCAGAGGATAATCTTAGGTGCAGTGACTTGCTGAGCACTGAACAACGATGACCCTCAGACTGAAAGCACTGACTTATGCATCTCATGTGTTTAAACTCTTGGCATGTTACTGGCCATGCTGTCCCAGTTTGTTTATTCTTCTCAGGCAAAAATAAACAACCACAAATCCCCAGGTCTGTGACAAGAAGACATTTAACAGTATTCATCCATTTCCAGAAAGAGGTGGGTAAAAATACCGGCAGTAAAAGTTCACAGGGGAGATGGTCAAACAATCTGGGGACAAAGAAGGACCCCACCCCTGGCTCGTTTGCGGGGCTGCCTTTATCCCAGGTCAACAGTAGCACAGCCTTGTTCCACCAGCAGGTCAGGAGGAAAGGCTTGTTCCATGCTCACCTCGCTGACCCACACCTCTGGCCGAAAGGGAGCGATATTGGTGCACTCTGGAGCAGCTTTGGCTGGCTCTTAATCAGAAAGCCATTAGCCTGGCACAAGGGTCAAAGCAGGGAGTATAAAATGCACCGATAGAGGAGGGATCTGTGATTTCCAGAAAAGGGGAGTCTGTGGCACTTCCTCTGATTATTTTTATGACCACGTTGGACTTCAAAACAGCAGCCCAGGGAAAGAAAAAAGCCTCGGCCCTGCTGAAATCGATGGGGATTTTGTTAGTGGCCTCACTCAGCAGGACAAAGCTTGACTTTTCCCTAGGTTTAGCTTGGTCCGACCATGTAAATATTGCAGGATGGGCCGTGACTCTGTGGGACTGAGACATCTCCCTCTGCTCTCCTGTGCAGACCACTGGCATCGGACCAAGCCCACTCCTGCTGGGCTCTGGCTGCACAAACTGGTTTAACAGCCCCAACCAGCCTCACCTGGGACCCCCACCACACCTTCTGCCCAGGTGGGCAGGAGCCCTTTTAAGCCTGGCCCTGGGGGGGTTGCCTGGTTTTCCTGGGCAGATACTGGGTCGGGGTGGTGGGCAGCTTTCTCTCCAGCCTGCTTTCTGGCTGTGGCTGCTGAGGGACATCAGACCTGGGCAGCAGCTTTGCTTCTGCTCCTGCCTCCAGGGCTTCTGGCTGGGCTTTGGACCTGAATATTTACTCCGGCTTGCTGGAGACTGCCAGCTGAAGCTCCCAGCAGCAGCAGGACCCTGCTCAGGTACTGTGGGACCGTGCCTTGGGTGCACACATAACAAATGATGGTCATGGCCTGTTTTCTAGGGAGAACATGAGCAGGCAGTTGTTGCTTCTCTGCCCCTCTGTTTAGTTTCTGTCTCCCTAATGTGATATCGAGAAAGTCGGATTCAGCAAAGGGAACTGAAGTGTTGGAACCTCTGTGTTCACCTCTTGTTTTGTCAGTTTCACATTGACAGTATCACTGGTGGCTACTCAACGGTCCTGGGGTGCTGCAAATACTCCATTCCTACGAGAAGTCCAGAGTTACCGTTAATGAATTGAACTGGGTTGCTCATTAAGATGTGGGTCCCTGCACATGCAGTCTCCTGTCATGCTGCAGCACGAAGAGCTATCAAAGAAAGACCCTGAATGATCCTCTGCAGTGGCTGTAACTACATAACCCCCCCTTGCCAGTGGCAGTTCTCCATCTCCAGGTCCTGTTCTCCCATCCCCTGTGCCTGGGCTGCACTGGAGGTAGGTCCCTTTTAGGCTGGTGGGGAGGAACTGGGACAAGATTGGGATTGAATTGTGTCTATATTTCATAGCCCTCCATCTTTTTTTTTTTTTTTTCTGTGGGATGTTGGTTTGTTCCCCTCCCCGGTGGCAAACTCGCCCAATCTTTTCCCATCCACTGTATCTACGGCAAGAGCTTCTGTAGCACGCAGAGTTATCTCCTTTTGTTTTGAAAATGGCACATCTGTTTTGTTTGATGCCCCCTTCTCGTATTGCTGCAGATAAGTAAATAGGGAGCGATTATTTCCTTTCCTGTGTCAATAGCAATTTTGTGCATCACCTGTGGTATATCGCCTTTCAGCTCACTCTAGTCTGGAGAGGTTTGATGTAATTTGTTCTTTTCTGTGGAAGCTGTGACATAGCTTTGGTCGTGTTTATCTCCCTGTAGGTATCTCTCATGCTCACGCTACCTTTTTTTTTTTTTTCCTGAGCTGGGGAAATAAGAACTGTGTGTAGTGCTTGAGGTCAGCACATTGTGGAGTTGCAGAAAGGCGTAATATTGCTGTAAAAACAATCCCTTCGCAAAAGTGTTGAGAAGCAAAGTGTTATCTTAGTTTGGAGTTCAACTGCAGCTCTTCTGGCTTAGAGAGGCCAGACCCGCAGTTCATCTACAAAGGGAAGTGGTTTACTCAGTAACACGAGGAATTTTAAACAACTTAAACTGCCATCGCTTAAATTATTATCGCGTTCAGTCAAACAGCTGATCAACCCTTGATCTGTTGGACCAAGTCTGGGGTAATAGGGGATTGTGATAGTCTTCTCTAATAATCCAGGGGCTCCTACATGATCCTGGGATAATTATAATTCTTCAGGTAAATCCAAACCCTCGGCCTGTGTTTATGTACCTAACCTTCACTGCTTAGCTACAGATGTGCTCCCTAGAACTTCTCCGGCTCCTTGCTGGCTCCACTGAAGTTCTCCTCTGGAGAAACCGGGGCCATTTAATCACCAAATCACAAGAAAAGCGGCCAGCAATTCCTTATCCCACGCTCCAGCTGACACAGGCAACGCTGATGCCACTTTTTCCGCCTGGCAACTTTTCTGAGCAGTTTGTAGTTGGGGCAGAAAGCTCAGTGCACCCTCCCCAGACACCCAGGGGTGGGCAGCAAACCAGGGGCCACCCGCCTGCTGAGCCTCAGAGGTCCTCAGAGTAGTTGTGAAAATAATTGCTGCCCCTGATAAGCCCAGCATATTAATTGTCCCTATTCTCCCATATACAATCCCTCATTAGCAAAAAAAAACCCCCAACAACCAAACCCCATACTTGTGGTTTTGTGCTTTGGTTTCCTTTCAGACTGGGGAAGGGCACATCCGACTGCTTTTATTTTATTTCTAAACACATACATGTAAACATGATTTCTTTGGCCAGGGGAACACAAGCTTTGGGGAGTGTCTTTTTTTTTTCCTCCGAGGAACGGAATAAATTAGTTACTGATAGCTGCAATTGTTGTTCGAGTCTGATTAGAATTACAGACATTAAATCACTAATTACAATTTTATATTCTTTTTTTTTTTCCCCAAACAATAGTCATTCTTGTTTGGAACTGCCGTGCTTATTTCTTTATAAAAAACATTCCCCAGACTGTTCAAAGAACACGAACTTGAGAAACAACTTTGTTTATGTCGTGCTTTTTCTAAAAAGCTGTCGATGATGGCAACAGTTTGCCAAAGCAGGAGCCCATCAGCCTACGCAAATTCTCATAGCGTCTAGAAGTTGTTTTTAAGGGAATTATTCCGTGTTTTGTGGCCTGTTTCCCGTGTGTTGCTGCAGCTTTGTGGGCTGTGAGGTCACCTTGAGCTGAGATCATGTTGCTGATGCCGTGGTAGGGAACCCAGGGAGGATTCCCCAGGGGTGAGTTCCTCAAGCAGATTCATCAGAGAAGCCGATGTCTGTAGGGGGAAGAAGATTCATTCCTACCAGTCAGTTTTCGGCTTATCGATAAGCTGTTTGACCTCACACAGCCTAACTTTTGGGGGTTTTTTGAGGACTATAGCCATGGTGAAACCTGCCCCCAAAGCCTTTGAGCTGTGTGCGTGCTTCTACACTGCGTAATAAAAATGAGAGATTAGTTCTGAAACCACCTTCGAGAGGTGAGACTGAGGTAGAAAACCAGAGCTGGTTCTTTAGTGTCTAAATATTTAGTGTTTGGGCTTGCGGCTTTTAGGAATAGGCACAGCACCAGAGGTGGAACTCTGAAGGGTTAAAGTGAACTTTAGTCCTCCACCCATCGCCCTCTGGTACTGGTGTCTTCATAAATTTCCCCCGTTTATGGAGTGTTTCTGATGGCAGGCAATTCTTTGTTGAAAGTTAAGTGCTCTTTTATATGAATAAATAAAGAAGGCTTTGGGTTGAATGAATACATTATTTTGACAAATGTTTATTGGAAACCCAATTATGGCTCCATAAATCAGCGCTATCTGCGGTACATCAGGTGAGCTCACCCGTGCCATCAAACGGCACGTTGAACATTAGCAGGATAATTAAAACAGCTTCGTTGAACGTTGTCCCTCTTTGCCCAGGTCTGACAGTAGTCAAAACAGGAAGAAATTGTTTATTATTTTTATTTAACTTATTAAAATACTTCTTGTAAGATGTAATGGGCACACTTGGCAAGAAAAGAAGGAAAACATTTGCTTTCAATTTGCAGTTGGATTAAAATGACAAGGTCAGGAGCTGAGTGGCAGCTGAATTTTAAGAGTAGTCGGGGAACAAAGGGTATGTATGAGGTCCATTGTCTGAACTTTACACCTCGGTGCAGCGGGGCTTTGTCTGTCTGCTCTGCCTGAAGCGGTGGCTGATGATGATGATGATGATGATGATGATGTGAAATGTGTCTGGAGGCAATTCCTCTGCTTCCCCGTCTCCTCCCTGCTCCGGTGGTTCTGAGTGAGGATGACCAAGCCCATGAACTCATAACTCAGGAGTTTTCATAACTCTGGAAGTGAAGGGAATCCAGCAGAAACCTTGAACTCGAGGTCGAGAAGAAAGGGAGGAGGTTAAAGTTGAAAATAAACAAATAAAAAGTCCACCGGGGACACGCTAACAGGAATTCCCATCTCTGACTGACGGCAGCAGAAGGGAGGCACTTACAGTATCTGTCCAAGCTTTATCAAAAGAATCTGCAGGATTTCCCAAAGGACCATTTCCCAGTCCTAGGGTATGGTTAAATTCATTTCTACCGGTACTTGAAAGCATAAAATAGGGACTGAAACTTGTGGTAAATTGAAACTCTGTAGGTAAAGGAGGCAGAACTTGGGGCAGTCGTGGTGCAGGCAGCAGGACGGAGCCTTGGGCTTTTTTCTCTTACCTAAGCAGGGCAAACAAGTCTGGAAATCCTCTTTTCCAGAGTAGAGAGGTATTGTTTTATACATTCATTTTAGGTAGACTGTTGCTGAAGTCTCACGGACTGTGCTTTTTTTTTAATGTCTTAACTTCTGGACCCATGGTCTGGTCACGCCTCAGTGGAAATGAGGGGTTTTAGAAGTAAAAACTTGTCTTATTCTACTGCTTTTTCATGAGTCTCCTCAGAAGGGCAGACCATTCGGTCCAAGCTGTGCACCTAGAAATTAATTTCCTTGAATAGGATTAAGGAGATGCAAGTGGTTGGCCAAGAGAGCTGTATTTACACTATATGAGAACATCGTGTCTGCAGCTTTGTCAAGCTGTGTCCTTTTTTACTGTGACAAGAACATTATGCACCTTTTTTAGAACAGATTTTTTTTAGAAGAAAACCAAACAGGGCCACATTTACATTTTGCTCATGGTAACAACAACAACAACAAATTATCGTGCTCACAAATTTATATTCCCAGATGTCTGATGTCTTAATTCCAAGCACAAATGCCTGCCCGGGGGGGGGGGGGGGGGGGGG
>VYZX01011198.1:22187-42068 GCA_013401335.1 Brachypteracias leptosomus | reverse complement strand
CAGGGTAAACCCACCACAACTGCTGAGTTGCCTTCAACTGCTCAGCCACTTGTACTGTATCAATCCCATCTGGGATCTGGGAACTGCTTTTCCAAGTGGCTGTAACTCATGTGGCTTTAGGCACCTACTTCTCCAGGTAAATGCTATTCTGAGCATACCAGAAGGCAGAACCACAGCCAGTTAGGGAATATTCACATTCAACAAGGAAGTACCCAGGAGGCTTAAGCAGACACAGCATAAGAGTTACTAACCAAGATTTTTAATTTCAGCTTTGAACTTTGTTGTTTGAAGCTTCTCCAAAGCACTTGGAGCTAGCTCATGTGACTACATGAAAGACTACAGTTTTTTCAAGAAATATTATTGATCTGTAATTATTGATCACAAGCTGAAACACTGATAGCAATGCACATGTGAGTAAACCTTTGGGCACAGAGACCAGTACCTCAGCAGAACATGATCCGTACATACTTAACTACATGGTTTGGTTTCTAAACTATGATGTTGGGTAGCTATTCTCCTCCTCTGACAATGTTAACTTGCAGTTAGAAAACCCAAAACAACAAAAGAAACAGAACACATTGGCAGCTATATCATTTAACAATCAGTCAACAACACAGAGATTGTATTCCAGACAGAGAGCGTAGTATCACTTTCAGTTTATGCATACAAGGAACTATGAAACTTAGACCTACTTCCTTGGTTCATTTTTATTTATTTTCTTTTTTTTTAAATTTAACACTACTAGCCAATATAAACTTGGCATCTAGAATCTTAATTTAATAGGGAGAAACTGAAAAAGTGTAATAGCATTTATCCTAGCAAGTTACTGGGAATCTTGACAAATCCTATGAAGAAACCAATGGGAAACTTAGATAAAAAAAGGTCTTTAAAGAAGCTAAGATGCATTTAAATACTCTGTAAATTATTGCTTGAGTGGGGTTTTCTATGCTATTAATATTTGCTGTGCCATACAGGTACAGAGCTAATCTTGTACCCTTGAGCAATTGAAGTGGATTTACAAGCATCAGTGTCCTTGCATTCTTTTGCCTATAATCCCCAGTCTCTCTGGGGAAAGCAGCAGTTTTCAGAAGACAGAGCAATAGCGCACAGCTCTATAAGTAACTTTCCCATAATTGTATACATTGAGGCAGCAGAAATAACAAGGAAGTTGGCAGAGTCTCCATTCTAAAATGTTCTCTTATAGATCAGAGATCCTCACGGTCCTTGTCTGCATTAACTGCTAAGTTAACAGCCTCTAACAGAGCCAGGTAGAGCTGTAACGTTGAGGACTGCATGTGTAGCCACCTCCTCACTGTACGAGTAGGGGACACACACTGTGGTAAGTGGCACCAACACTCTCCTTTCCTCTTCCCAGGCAACCTAGCTAACAGGACTGGGAGAAGAATATGCTCCAGGCATCCTCTAGAGTCAGAGCAGTGCCATTGATTGGAAATTATAGTTCAGTGTTTACATTTCAGATGAAGGAGAAATCTACCATAATTGATCTGACCTCATTAACATTTAAGATTTTAGGATAAACTTAGAATAACAAACAGAAGTGAATGAAATAGGACAAAACTCCCCAGGGCTCAGAAAAAAAAGCATCTCACTTTTCACCCATCTCTTCACAGGTAGTGATAACACCAGGCTAACTCATTTACTAGAGCCTTCTACTTAAGGGACTAGTGCTTCTACCTACTGAGGCGTCTTTTCAGAAAAGATGCTTTTCGGTACGTTTATGCTTCTCCTCAGTTTCTCCCATCTTTTGAAGTCCTAAACCTACTGTTTCTTCTAGAGCACTGTACTAGAATCTTCTCCAGGAAAAAAAAACCCAACAGAAAAATAGTTATTTCCTGCTCACTATAAAGCTGGACCTTTTACACTTCCCAGACAGACATTCAAATACCTTGTTTTCTTTAGAAAGCAACAAATTACAAGGCTCCAACACTCTGAGATCTGTTAACCTCTCTGCAGATGTGCCACTCATTTACCAGATCCTTCTCCAGATGCAGCCACAAATGCTCATTAAGCTCACAGGTTAGCTATAAATCTTCTCTCTGCCAGTGGAAGATAACGTAGGGTTGGGTATACATCTGGTCACATTTGGCTTTAAGAAACACAGCTCCTTCTTAACAAAACTATTTCCTTCAAAACTAAAGCCTCACAGTACGTGTGAACTAGTAGGATTTTTATATTTGATACAGTGATATGCTGGGAAGTTCTCAGTTCAGAAGAAAAAGATGTGGATTATTCTGAGAAACATATGGAACCAGTTAAATGGATAATGGTAAGTTAGTTGGAGGGAGGATGCCAGGCTGGAGGGAAGTTGATGAGCAGAGTTTTGTGATCACTGTGAATTAAAAAATCTTCAATGGGTCTATTAATATCAGCATTGACAGCTAGATCAGAGACTGTCCTGTAGGCAGGAAGTCTCAGGCATGTAAAAGCAGAGAATTTTATTTTTTTTTTCCACTTCAACAAATTCTGCAGGCCATATGGTTAGAAACTACAGCCCCTTCTCTGCGTTACTGACACTCATGAAACTCTACTGCGAATACCAAGAGGTGAGTTTTGATGAACAGCTAATAAGTGTGAAGAGCACAAATTGTGTCAAGGAGTTACAACATGCAGCAGCAGCAGCTTTGAGCATCCCCTTACTTTGCATTACACTGTGTAAATATGGAGACTGTGAGTTATTTGGTAGAAGCATGTGCACAGCCAACAGAGGCATCACCACCTTCTTGAAATCTATCTTCGGCAAGTGGTGGGCTGTCCCACAGTAGTTATTTTTGGGCCAGTCTTGATGGTTGTTTCCAACGGAGTTGTTGCTGAATTGAAGGTGTGCTTACAACTTTCTTCAAAGTCAGTGTGTACATTCGTATACATACTTGCATACTGATGTTGAATATCTGGAAAAAACATCCCAGATAAACATAAACGCATCACCCAAGGTGTTTCTGTTTAATGAGATAAGCCTACTCACGTGCTTGGAAAAACATTCTAGTACCCAAGCTTGCAGTTTCTTGGTGTTCCTCTTTAGGATGGATTTGGCTCAGCTGGATCCCCTTACACCAAGTGCCATGGCAGAACACAGACATTCTTATCTTGTGTATTTCCTTGGCCTCCGCCTCCCTGTTTCCTCCTTTATGCTTTGCTGCTCTCTCCTCTCACCATCCACTTTCCTTGGAGCGCTGCCCTGCCACAGGCCCGCACATGAACACCAGGCAGGGCGACCTGCTGGGGCGTCAGGGAAGATCCCCTGGCACAGCAGGCATACTTGGGCTGGCTGCCTCTAGCTCCAGCACCGCTGCTCCTCCAGCTGCGGCAGAAGACACCTGGCTGGCAGCTGTCCTCACCCAGTGAAGGTAGGCTGCTCTCCTCCACCATCATAAACCGGCCTCCTCCAAGCACGGAGTTTTACATACCCCTAAGCCTCCCTACCTCTGAGGTGGATCCACCTTCTCTGCCTTCCCCTGGGCCTCCCGAAGTCCACGAAAGGAGAAAGCGAGCGCTGCCCCTTAGCCTCACCCCACACCGAGCCTAACCGAGGCAAGGCCGCAGCGGGCCCGCCCGCGCTGCCGCTGGAGGGCAGAGCGCGGCGGGGGCGGTGGTGAGCGAGGGGCGGGCACTGCCGGGGCCGCGTCCCCGGCGAGTGAGCATGCCGCGCCGGGAGGAGGGCTTCCTCGGCCGGGCCGGGGGAGGTTCAGATTGAAGTTAGGGCCGAGGAGAGAGGATAGCGGAGCGCTGCTGGGAGCGGCGGTGGCGCAGGGAGTCCGCGGAGTTCGCGGGCAGCATGTAGCTGGTGACAGCGGCCGGAGCGCGCCGACAACGGCCGTCGGCCCCGCCGCAGCGCGGCAGGCGCTGAGGGGGCCGGTGCTGCGGGCCGGGAGCCTGTCCGGCGAGGCGGGGGGGGCGGCAGCCGCGCCTCTCTTCTCCTCTCCTTCACTCTCCACTCTGCCGTCAGCGCCGTCTCCCGGTGCGGCCGTCGCTCAGCCGACCGCCTCTTTGCCGCTGGCCGGGAGGCTGCGGCCGCCGCTGCCATGGGGCTGCCCACGCTGGAGTTCAGCGACTCCTACTTGGACAGCCCAGATTTCAGGGAGCGTCTGAAATGCCACGAGATCGAACTGGAGAGGACGAACAAATTCATCAAGGAACTGATTAAGGACGGCAACCTCCTCATCGGGGCTCTGCGGAGTGAGTTGGGCGGGGGTAGCCGGGGGCGGCGGTCAGGGGCCGGGGCTTCTTTTGTTTGAATGGGCGCCGGGAGCGGGCTCCCCTGCCGGCAGCCGCTGGAAAGCGCTTCTTAAACTTTCTTCCCCCGCTCCCTCCCCGCAGCTTTGCCTCGCCTCGCCTGGCCTGCGTCGGGGCCGAGTGGGTTTTCCTGGGGAGCGGGGGCGGTGCGGGGCCCTGCCCCGGCCCGAGGGCCTGGACGCGCCCTCCCTCCCCGGCGGGGCCAGCGGGCAGCGCGGGGGCCGCGGCCGAGGGAGCGGGCCGGGCGAGGGAGTCCCGCCTGGGGGTGGGGGGAAGCGCCCAGGTTCCGACTGGGGTCTGAAAGCCGCACTTTAGATCGCCGGACGGACCCGGCATGTAGTGCTGCCGGGGAGCTCCTTCTGGGACGTTGGCTACTAATTGGGTCTCTTTAAATAATGGAGGTGTCCGTAATAAATGGGCAAAGCAAGACACTGAAGCGCACTGATATGAAGAGAGTTTATATTTCTTCCCCCCACCCCCCCTCCATCTCCCAACTCCCTGTCTTCATGTAGTAGCTTAACTTTTATGTATGTTGAAAGATTCTGGAAGAAGAGATAAGGACGAACAGTTTCATGCTTTTAAAGCTCCTGGAGTTGTGCACTGACAGCTTCCCAGGGTGTGAAAACGGCCCTCGTGCTTTGAAGAACATAAAGTGAAAACTAGGAATTGCTATGAGGATTACTAGACTCGACTTGCACTCCTCTCCTGTAACTCCGTGCCGCTTACTTCTTGTCTTCAAGTTATTTTGGATATCTCTGTTGCCCAGAGCTTTCCTTCAGGTAGAGTAGAGAAGTAACTTAGAGCTTCTTGTGCTGCAACATGAGATGTTCAAAGAAAAGAATTACTTTAATCTTTTTTTAAAGCATCCGCCACATTGACAGAGTATGCTAGTTGTGTATGGTGAAGGGTAGCAGCAGCATTACTCTTTTGTCGTCAGGGAACAGGTGTTACTATGAGCTCCTTAGCTCATGAGAAACGTAATTGATGCTAACCTGGAGTCCGAACTCAAAGCTTGTCATTTTACCTGGGATAGGAGGTCAAAATGTGAAGATTTTGTTTGACCAACAGTAGGATTGGATGTTAATTGCACGTGTTCATATGTTGACTATATATAGTTTTTTTACAGCATCACATTTACATAAAGCAGCTGCCTTTTTGAGGCTTTTTTCATATAAGTGCATATATTTCTGGACACATCTCTGTTTTAGTAAGTAGCTGGATATGAATGTAGCATCTTACGTGAATCTGTATTAACTTCAATTAATTCTTGTATCTTTGCCCACAAAACATGAGATAATAGAATAAACAGAAAATGTGTGTGTGTATATGTATAGTTAAAAACTCAATGGTACATTTTTATCTTTCCAGAGCTAAAAAGTTTGTTTTGTATTTGCATTTGAAGTCTTTCTCTTTGCTAAAAAGCTTTCTCCATAAAACAGGAAGTTTGAGCTTGTTTTAATTAGTAAAAATGGAAGCTTAATAAAAACTTAACTGTTACAAACCTGCTCCTATAAGGTGGTGTGTACAAATAGTAATGTTGGGCTAGGACACCACATGGGTACTTTTTTGACCTGGACTAGCACTGGAAATTGGCTGCTTTTTGTTCCAGATCAAATATGAACAAATACAACTTTAAGTTGTCAAAGACAGACTGCTGTAGAAGGAGTATTGTTCTTGAGAAGTAATTTAGACCTTGATTCCGAAGTGAGTAATGGAAATATTTATGTGAATACTTGTGAGCCCTTACTAGATTTAGACCCTATATCTACATGTTTAACAATTCTCTCCCTCTTCAAGGAGGATCAGTATTTCTGTCTCAAGTAGTGACTACTTCACTTGAAAATTCCTCAGACTTCTAAAACTTTTTAGTTCAGATGTTACTGTGGTTGACATAATGCTTATTGTATTCTATGTGCAACTTTAAAATGCTGTGTGCTATAGTGTCTTCTGGCCTTAGGGAAATAAGGTCTGGTCTGGTGTAGTAAGAAATATTTCTCGTTTTACTCATTTAAAATCCCTTAGTTTTGTGGCCATGCCTTACACAGAATACTGCCTTAGTTCCTGTGTTAGGACAAGTTAGGAAACATCTGGATTTTTCTCAAAAAAATAGAAATCCTTGCATTATCCTGTACAGGCTCTGCTGCAGATGCTGCAAAGACAGTGTATCTGTTATGGCAGGTAGCACAGTTGACTGTTGTGAATGCGATGAGAACTGATAAAGCTAGGGTTGATAGCAAACCCTAAGCAGCCTTTTCCTAGCATTTTTTTTTGCACTGTTTCTTTCTCCTTTTAAATATGTAAGGCTCTAGGATTACCATAGAAGAACACAGATTATATGGTCCGGTTTAGTTAGGTGTTAGCATCACATTTGTGTGGCTACTTCAGACTTGTCCTACAATTAGTATTTGCAGTGAGAGTCTACAGATACTAAATACATTGCCATCTCTTGAAAGGCTTAGTTTATGCTTATAATAGGTGTTCCTATTAAATTAAAAAGTTATCTTTCAACAAAGGTTTAAATCTGTGTGTATACACAATTAAGTAGAGGCATATAGTTTTCTTTGGTGCATCTGGAAGAGGGTTTCTTTTGTTGTTAACTTGAATTAGGAGAAAGAAAACTTCTTAGAAAAAATGATCTCCTATTACAGCTGGCCTTCTTGATCATTAGGTAACTGTTGATTTCATAACTTCTCCAGGCACCTAATTTAATAGATATTTCAGATGTATGTTTCAAGTCTATTTTCTTAAATGCTTCACATAGTGAGGTCCAGCTGTAGCTGGACTCCTGAAGCAGAATTGAAATTTTTCCTTCTCATTGTTTTCCATTGGTTGAAACAGCAAATCTATTTCTCCTCTGCTTTTTCCAGTAGTGTACTTTATAGTTTCTTTTAGTTGCCTTGTGAAAAAGCAACCTAGTCTAGGGCATTGTCATATAGACTATACAGGAAATTTCATTATAGAGATAACTGTACACATTTAATTTCCATACTAGGCCTACTTCCAAAGTTCATGAATATTGTACTAAACAATCAAAAAAAGTAACATGCATCTTGTACAGGTGATCTCATGGCTTGTTACTGTGCAGAAGCCTTCAGTTTTTCCCTCTTGAGTTTTGAGGCCTTCTCTCTCCATCTTAAGTCCTCTTTTAGCAACAAGTTTGAACTTTAGTTAGTTCTCATCTTTGAATACATGATTTAAATGGTTGAAAGGTTAGTGGATTTGCAACTGTTTTAGGTAATGCTATACTATTTAAAATGTTTTGATATGATATGAACAGTAATGCTGAGCTGTAGGGTAATAAAAATAAGATTTAAGAGATAGCTTTAGGAATTTGCAATTTAGTAGCAATTACTAGTAGTTTTATTTTACTATTTAACATATGGAAAAATAGGCACAAGATGGAAATACCATCTTTTGTGGGAGGCGCAAGGGGGCATTTTTTTACCAGAGTTTTATGGAAATTGCACACAAAAAAGATTGTCCTGAAACTGCTTTGGCACACAGTTTTCAGGGATGATTTTCTTCTCTCATAAACCTCGTTATAAAAATACAGTGATGAACCTGTCCATATCTATGGAAATTTTGTGGTTAGCTAGCTGGAAAGAAAAATAAGGACAAAATTACAGTATAAGAATCTATGATCTTGTTATCTCTCTGGAGATTTTTTTTTTTTCCCATGTAAAAACCCCTCCCTTTGTATCTTTCCAGAGAGATGCATTTTCCCAGATATCTTGACCTCACATATTTTAATGAGATTATATCTTTACAATACCTTTTCCAGGTCCTAACCAGAGTGGGACTGAGTTCATTGAATAATGTGTGATAAAGTTTGATAGCAGTCATTCTCTTTTATTAATTTAGATTCTAAGTAAAACAAGTGATTCTTTATATTCCCTATGTGATACTATGAAGGCGAACATGGAATGATAGAGCTATCATTCACCAGCTTGCTGGTGGGAATTTCAGAAATAATTCACCTTGCCTTTGCATATCAATTGCTTTCAGTTGTTTAAGTCATTGAATGCTTTGGGTTGGAAGGCACCTTTAAAGGTCATCCAGTTCCAACAAATGGGCAGCTTATGAAGCAGCAGAAGCCTCAGCAGTGCAAGAAGAAATTCTCTGCAGGGCTGAAGCCCTCAGCGTTAGAGCTGGGAACATGCTCGAGGTGCAATACAGACAGCTCACGGCAGGCCTCAGGGAGATGGGACATGAGCAATTATTTAATACAAAAAATGCATAATTTTCCTTTCATGATAGGGTTGGGTGACAGGCAGGGCATTAGAACAGGTTACATTTTTAAATCTCTAAATACCTTGTTTCTTACCAATTGAAAAAAAAGTTTCCCACTAAAAGGAAGTTAAACTCAGTAATTGGCATTCAGGCTTTGAAGTCTTCTGCTCCTTCACTGTTAAGTTACTTCTGATAGGCTTTTGTGCTGTCCTGCTCAACTTCTGCTAATGTCTGAGTTATCTGTGGATTATGGATGTAACTTTCCAAAACAATTCCAACAGTGTTCAGCCTTTCATGTAAGGATACCAACAATAAGCTGGTTCTTGGCCAGAGAAAGAGCTTAATTGCTTCCTCTAGGGTTTAAAGCAGCCGCCGTCTGTATCATATTATCTTCAGCCCAATATATATGGAGAGAAGAAACACTAGTATGTAGTGGACTGTTACAGAGCACAGTATTTTCTGTCCATCACATGATATTTCATTTTGAACAAAGAATCCCTGTAAGTAAATTCCCATACTGTCAGTAGTGACTGCTGTGTTAATAAAGTCCTTAAATGACTCAACATGGATGTTCTTGTACCTTAATATTGAAACGGGTATTCTTTAGATAAATTTTATAATTTGATTATGTCAGGTTACCAAAGGAGTGGGTTTGAGTTTCAAATACCATGTGAAATGGTGTCTCTGCTTTAATAAAATGTTGTGCAATTTTTTAAATTAGGGTTTTCGACCTTGTAAACTGATTTCTGAAAAATTCAAATTTAATCTGTTTCTTAATGGGCCAGTTGGCTTGTTGTCTACTACATGCTTCATTTGCTATGAATAAGATAAATGAATTCTATTAATAAGAGACCAGCTGCTTCATGAATATTGTCTTTAATACAATGGAAAATATGATGCTGTGGTTAGTGAACTTGTACAGATCTCTTGGGTTTTCTTGGGCAGAAGTGCTACAGCAATTTGCAGTTTCCTGTAATAGTAAATAACTTTGTATTCATCCTTGGTGAAAAATACATGGGACAATACAGTTCTTCTTTCTGCTGGATGATAGTGCTGTGTCTTTGCGTTTCTATTTTTTCCTACAGCCTCAAAACTGTAATTATAAATAAATTTGGAATATAGAGTTGGGTATCGTGGATTTCCTTTGTTCAATCCAGTCTCCTGCTAGTGTTACATCATGTAATCCCTACTTGTCAAGCTTTGTTTTAAGAACGGTTTTTATCCTTACTAGTTCTACGAGAAGATAGTTCTAGAACCTTGTTACTCTGAGGGTTGAGTAACTCATTAAAAATAAATTTAATCTGGAAATTAAAACTTGTTTATGCTCATTTTCCTTTCACTCAGTATTTCTGCAGTGTTGTTTACTTGGATTTGCTTGGGGAATAATCACATTCTTTTGCTAGACTGAACAAACTGTTCTCATCCTCTCCCCTAAGAGCTTCTCTGGTTTCTTGGTCACTTCAGTATCTCTTTTCTCAGCCTTTTTGAATTTAAGTGTTCAAGAGATTAGAAGTAAAAGTAGGGAAACAAAATTAGTATAATTATGTTCACAGGTTTGATGTTGGTTCATAGTATTCTGTAAGAACATCAGTCCTTGAATGAAATCAGTGTTTATAGTCTTCTTTTGACTATGTGGTTCTGCAGATTCCTCAAGTGTATGATAAAAGGTGAAAAAGTCTTGGGATCTTATAGCACTAGCAAAGTAGTAAGTATTAAACTGAAGAAAAATATCTAGACATTCCTCCATATTAATATGAGATTGAAGTACGGTTGGGCAGTAATCTAACCTCCCATTGGTACCCTGTGAAGTGCAAATAACTTTCATTAGAAAGATAATATATTTCACAGCACATTGTGATTTCTGGGCTGTGTTACACTATCATTTTTCAGATTAATTGGAAGTTATCAACTTAAATCACTTCCCTGTTCTGAATTATGCAAACTTGTGTTTCACAGGACACCAAAAGCTTAAATAACATGTTGCTGTTGCACTGGTGTTTTGCTTAGTGTAATTCAGGCATGGAAAAATAGTATGGAGATTCTGTATGTCCTCAGAAGACTTATCTTCTTTTAGCTCAGGATAGAAGGTGCTGCAATTCCTAGGTCTGATGTTACTTGGTGTTTTGAGTTGCTTAAAGAATAGTGGTTTGCATGTCAAATGCACATGGTAGAGTTTCTTTGCGAAGATACTCTTGTTCATTGAAAGATGTTATGTAAATTAAAGTAGATATCACCAATAGGACTATTTTTCTTCTGTAAAGAGCCTTAAAGTCAAATAAACATAATGAAAAACAGAACAGTTAATAAGAATCAGTTCTTGATTTTGTCAGGAAAGGTTGGACCAGATGATCCTTGAGGTCCCTTCCCACCTGGTATTCTGTGGTTTGATCCTGTAGAATTGAAAGGACAAGTAAGCCTCTTAGTTTAATTATTCTTTGTCTTTTGTGATATAGGAAGATCTTTCTTTCTTCCTTTGTTTTCCTGTAGATTAGGACAACTCAAACATATTTTTACTCTTTCCCTCACCCTCCTTTTTCTTTTCTTTCTCTTTCCCCCCTCATCATCAATGAGAGTCCAGTGTTCTGGGTCCGTAACGTCTCCCTGCTCTGTGGTAGCAGCCAAGCTCTCGCAAAGTCAGGGTGGAAATGTTAAATCAGATTGGTCTCAACATCAGTCCTTGAATAATACTGAACAATGACATTCTTCTTTTGGGGTGTTTGCAGCAAAGCCTTTTCCTAGTTGCTTCTTGCCTATATAACTTCTGTGTAAGTTCCCATCTTCTGCACCATAATTACTAAACTGCCATTGTAGTTTGCAATCAGGTGCTTTCCTGGTGACTAGTTGATTAGATCTATTGTGGTTTTGTGTGGGTTTTCTTTTTAGGTTGTTTTTTTTAAATAATCTTTTGCCTTGTGTAAGAGAGCTTTCCACTGATTTGATGCAGTTTACCTTTGATAAGTGTTGCTTTTTACCCTATTTTCTTTTAGTTTCTAAGCTTTTAATTGTGCTCTCCTTCAAATTGTTATAAATACCTGATTTTAAGGTCAACCTAATGGAACCTTTGTGTTGGATCATTATCTTTTATTTTTAAATGTAAACATATTTGCTATGTTATGAGAGCAGACTCCTTGATTCGATCAATTTAAAAATCTTGGGTATCAAGTCTTGTGTTTTCATGTGTTTAAGTTCTAATGTTAAATTGTATCTGTACTAATCCCTGTTTGAGTTTATGGAGCTTTTTTTTTTCCTTATTTGTGTAATAGTAGTTATCATTTTTAATATACTCATTTATATTAATTTCTCCCATTGTTTTCACACTGGTAGCATTGCTGAAAATTGAGGTTGAATATTAATTTTAGTTTGGACTATACTTTCTTCTTTAGGCTGTGTCTTTGTCTTTGTGTCACCTTTACAGCATGTTGGCCGCCTTTGCTCTGTGTTCCCTTTTGGCTTTTATGGATTAAAAAGCTGTTTTTCCTTACTTTCTAAATTTTACTTGGTTTTGTTGTTGACTGCACAAAATGATAGTTTTCTAAATATCAATGTGTTTGTGAAAACATCCTGAATTAGGCTGAAACTATGCAGTGTCTGGTGAGAGCACAGATTTCACCTGCAGCTGCAGGAATGCCACAGCACCACCCTGGTAGCTGACTAGCTCTTGTGTTGTTGGAGTTCCACTAGTTTCTGGTACCAAAACTGATTATCTCAACTTATTAAAATACACCAACAAGCAGATATAGTGTATTACTGATTCCACTCCCCATCACCCCCTGCTCAGTCCACAGTCCTCTGCTTGCATCTCCATATCATTTCTTCAGTTTAACCATTTCATTGTGTTTTATGCAGTTGTTCTTGCAACTAACATGAAAATTCAAGGTAACTCATGTGGTACCTTTGCAGTTTCTCTGTATACAGTCACATCTAAATTCAAGTTCCCTTAATTACTTCAGAATTGGGGAACTCTCGTTACAGGCCTCTTTCTTTCTGTTATTCTTATGTTTAATTTTAAACTCAGTGATCATATGATTACTTAGGTTAGTTTTGTCGGACAGGTTTTTGTCAAGTTACATATTCATGAAACTTATCTCAGTCTAGTCCCTTACTAAACAAATCCATGTAGAAAGGAAGGTTCATGGTATATCAGGTGAACTGGGATGTGAATTTGCTTTTCTCCCCCACTATTTCAGAGCTGTGATCATGTGTGTTGTCTGCTGAATGTCACACTAAGTGCAGTAATTTTGAATTCTTGTATCTCCTGTTGTAACACCTCCCATCTTTGCCCTCTCCTGTGAAGAGTGGTTGAATTGTCTGGTAGTTCTCCCAGAATTTCTGACCAAAGGAGATTGCTGGAGAGCATCTGTCCAAAGCTTCATTTTGCTGTGTAGTTTTAAGACAGCTCTATGACTAAGCAAACAAACAGAAAACCTCCGGAGCCTGCCCCTTCCTCTTTTCCCACTCTTAGACCTTATTTCCACCCTTTTCTGTCCTGTACATGGTTTTAGCATTGCTATTTGCTCAGCTGTGTGCTCTACTGGGTCAGGGAGCTAAACTAACTGCTAATATTGCTGAATAACTCTTCAAGTATCCCAGTCTCCTGATTTGCTTAGTTATGTAGCTGTGGAAGTGTTCATCCTGGCAGAGCACAGGGGCACCTGGGAATGGAAGTGGTTGTGGAAGTTGGTAGGTAGGGGGAAGAATAGGTACAGCATATTTAAATTATTTTTTGGTGTCAGTGACAACTTAATTTCACATCAGACTATAGACAAAGTTAATGTACAAGTTTCCAGTGACAGCTAAGTCACATTTGTCTCGTCCCCTCGGAGCCTTCTCTTCTCCAGACTGAATAACCCCAGCTCTCTGTCTGTCCTCATAGAAGGGGTGTTCCAGCACTGATCATTTTTATGGCCCTCCTCTGGACCCACTCCATCAGGTCCATGTCCTTCTTGTGCTGGGGGCTCCAGAGCTAGATGCAATACTCCAGGTGGGGTCTCCCAAGAGCAGAGTGGAGGGGCAGAGTCACCTCTCTCCATCTGCTGGCCACACTTCTTTTGATGCAGCTCAGGATGCCGTTGGCTGCCTGAGCTGCAAGTATGCATTGTTGGCTCATGTCCAGCTTTTCGTCCACCAGTACCCCAAGTCCCTTTCTGCAGGGCTGCTCTCTATATCACCATCTCCCAGCCTGTATTGATAGTGAGGATCGTCCCAGCCCAGGTGCAGGACCTTGCACGTGGCCTTGTTGAACCGCATGAGGTTCATATGCGCCCACTTCTCAAGCTTGTCTTGTAATACTACCTTTATTTCCATATATACAGACACTAAATAAATATGTACAGTTCAATTTGCTATGCTACAGGTATGTAAAGATAGCAAAACTAACATTTTTGAAAGATCCTCAGTGTTGGGAAAGTTGTCTTACAAGCTTAGCTTTGTTAGCTTGTTGAGATACAGATTGTCTGAAGTACTTCAAACATATTAAAATTCTCATAGTTCTTGTACATACATCATTTTGTCATCTACTACCATGACTGGTTTAATCGGAAAACAGACAGACTGATTTAGAAGCACGTAAGTGTGTCTCCAAGCAAATTCTTGTAGGCATAAATGTAAGGCTTGGCAATAGACTTTATGAAGTTTTCTCAGAAATACAGTCAGTACAGTTGGCTTTTTGCTTTGTGAGCGTAGAGCTGCTGCATCTTCATGCTGTTTAGGAGCCTATGGTCAAATGAGAAATCCAAAATATTTCATTTTATGAAGAAGCGTGTAGGCACAGCAGCACATTTCCTGTTTACATTGCCAAATCTTCCTTGTGTGCTGAGAGGTTTCCTGGTACGCTCATGCAGAACTTTTGAGTTTGCACTTTAAGCTGTAACTTTTGTTGCTTAGCTCATTGAAGACAAACACCATCATATGTACCCTGGCTGGTGTGACACAACTAATCTTCCAATGGAGAAAGGAACTGGGATGATGTTCTTCTGAATCTTACCATGTTTTGTTTATCCCTAGATTGCAGGATTGAAGATGAAAATGTTAGGGTCCTGTTTAAGAATCTGTGATTCTGTGATTTGTTTAGCATTTCTTTGATCAGGTTTCATTGGGAAGTGAAAAAACGGAAGTGTTCGAACAGGTACAATTTCCCCGTTCTTTCTTTCCCATGCTGCAAGAGACAAACTGGTCTCTGTTCTAAGTAGATTCAGCCCAGAGATTCACAAGATTCACTCACTTTCTTTGATTCCATACATACTCAAGAGTTTCTGAATTTTATATTCTTGTACAATATTGATAACTGTACATAATACTACTTTTTCAGCTTAGTACCTTCTCTATAAAGTTGAAATACAGCAGGTTTAAAATGTGATGATTCTTAATTTTATTTAGGTTGCTACAGCACAGCAATGATGTAATTCTTTGTCTTGTTGATTCAGTTCTTTTACTCTTGTTGCTTAATGCAACATATCCCAAATGTCCCTGGGAGTGGTAATCATCTTAAATTTACAAAAATAATGTTGCAAATCACATCTCTTTTCCTCCAGCTTTCTGGCAGTTTCCAAATAATTTGTCAGTAAAATACGCATTGTGCTAACTGTCACAATTCCTGTTGTCATTGGCACTCCAGAGCCTCTTTGATTTGTCTTCCATGAGAAGCTGCAGTTTTCAATACATCTTGAGACTTTAAGACTGTTTTACAGTAAAAACTCACTTTCACGCCTAGTTTTGTTACTTGTCTTGACGAGCTGTTACGAAGCACTGAGTAGTGTGTTGCTGGATTAAGCATCAATCTTTCAATATTTTCCTGAATGTTTAATGTACCCAAAGGAATTTCATGTTGCTTTGACAAACACTTCTCTTGTCCCTTTGTAAATTAAAATAGCACGTAAGCAATGATGTATTCCTACAAAAGGAATCAAATACAAGACAGCAGTGTTACCTTACTAGTGAACGCTAGTGGGTGATGTTTTTAGTGACTTTATTTTTTTTGTTGTTGTTTGATTTTTATTTTTTTTTAATTTTTAAACACATTAAGTGATTCAGGTCTTTATGTTTTTTTTTCTTTTCTGAGATATGGTGGAAGGGCTGACTGCAGTGAATAGGCACAGGGACTATGAGGCTCTATATTAGTGGGAACTGGAGTTTCTGCATATCAAATCCCATGTCTGCATTCTTGGCAGATATAAAAATTAGACCAGTTGCATGCCAGGTTCTTGCTTTCTTCTTGTCTCAGTTGTTCCACAGTAAAATAAAGCCTGTGGTTTTGGGGGATTTATCTTCTTTAACTTCTGCCCATCTTTGTATAGATAGTAATTTTGTTTGCCCTGTCTTTTACTGTATGTATGCAGATGTTGAATGATTTAAGTGGCACTTAAATATGATGGGGAATTGCACTTCCATCTCCATTTCTATATATGGCTTTGGTTTAAAATAAAGAAATGTTATTATCTATAAATGTGCTAAATACTGTTTTTAAAATGTTATTTTGAATTTTTTTTTTTTATTATTTGGATGCTTCTAAAAAAGGCATCTAGAATTCTTATAAAAAGGCATTTTAAAAAGGCAGATCTTAAAACAGATGATTAGTACTTTTTTAATAAAGTAGCATAGAAGGAGTTCAACATTTATGTTTCTGAAGCTAAATAGATTATACAGATAATACTTATCATCAATGTGTTAGAACTTATACTGCTGTATGTTATATTGTCGAGTAGAAATTTTGTCATTCTGTTTGTTAAACTTAATTGAAAGTATGTTGGCTCTGTAAATATGAATTCCGATACTCCATTAACTCTGTGTCCATTCCAATGTAAGGATTGTATTTGTGACTCGCTGAGAAATTTGGGAGGAGGGATTTATGGTGTTTTTGCTATTTTAGACATCCAGAGCTACTATGTGGAATTTGGTCTCTCTAAAAGCTGGTTTCTGCTTCTAAAAGGATGTCAAGTATATGGAAAGTTGTTGTGGTTTTTTTAAACAAAGAAAAAAACTCAAACTGATATAATGCAAAAGCTTTTCCACTTCTGCAAAACTTGATGGAACAAATTAATGCAGTCAGTAATTAAGTTCTGTTATTGCTAAAATACAAGTTCCAGATTTTGCGAGGGTACTTTACTTTAGATGTGTCAGCATCTCTGCAGTCTCAGCAGAGCTGTACACTGTGCCTTCAGACCTCCAGAATAGAACTGACCAGTTGGTGACCCACACAAAAGTGCTTAATTGTGATAACCTTCTTCCTGGGAAAGAGCCCAGCTACTCTGAAAAGTTCTAGTCTAGTTGGTTTCTGCTTTTTAATAATCAAATTTGTCCCTCTGATTTTCCTCTGTCAGTTGCCTTTGTGCTTTCTTCATGACAAATGTGCCCTTCCTTAAATGGATTGTAAGATACTTCATAGAATGTGAAGTTCACATTCTTCATGATGTGAATGAATCAAATAAAGATATTTGCTTTGTGCTTTCTTTCTCTAATAAGCTTAACTTTTTTGACTGTTGCTGATCATTGAGTTGACATTATGAAGAAACTGTCTACAGTGATTCCAAGATTTTTCAAGAGCGTTACAGCTAATGTAAATCTCATCCACTGTGTGGATGTAATTGGGTTTTTTCCATGTGTATTAGTGTATTCTTTCTAAATTTAATTTTCCTCTATCTTCTTACCTACCTGACATTGAAGGTTGTGACACTCTTCTGCTGCTGTTCAAGAAAGGAAAACATGAAAGCTGTTTATAATTATCTATATCAAAATCAAAATATGTTCCTCAGTGTTAACACCCTTTTCCAACCTGATCTCTGGATTTTTAGATGGCTCTGATAAATAGAAAGACTACTTTGAGATACAGAAAGGAATTGTCAGGGAAGAGGGAACAGCTATAATACAGAAAATCTACTAGTTTGAATCTGTTATAAGAATCTATAACAAAGTTAGGTTCCTTTTGCTGCCTTTGTGCACTGGCAGTTGCAAAATCAGTTCAGTAGGTCAATCCTGTTAGATTCCAAACCATTGAAGATTTTGCTGGCCTAAAGCCCACGTCCTCTTGTGTTGCTTTCAAGATGAGTACTCACTGAGTTCAGTACTTAGCAGAACTGAAGCTGTAAGAGAAGAGTCTTCTGCTACTCTCCTTATAGTTCTACTACTGCCCTGTCTTGAACCTTAAATGAAAAGTTATATTTGATTGTAAAATATCACGAGGATTATATAGGTTGCCAATGAGATTTTCCAGAGTATGGAATAACAAGAACTAAAAGCTCTTGAATGTGTTTTTCAGAAATATGTATCTCTTCACTCAAAAAGCTGTTATACAAGCACCCCCTGCTTTTTGTTTTGTTTTTAATCCAGGTGAGTTATGCCCATGTCAGGGAATAGTCTTCTTTAGTTAATGTCTTNTGCAGGGCTGCTCTCAATCCATTCATTGCCCAGCCTGTATTTGTGCTTGTGATTGCCCCAACCCAGGTGCAGGACCTTGCACCTGGCCTTGTTGAACTTAATGAGGTTGACACGGGCCCACCTCTCCAGCCTGTCAAGGTCCCTCTGGATGGCATCTCCTCTCCAGTGTGTCAACCACACCACACAGCTTGGTGTTTGCAAACTTGCTGAGGGTGCACTCAATGCCACTGTCTGTGTCACTAACAAAAATGTTAAACAGGATCAGTCCCAGTACTGAGCCCTGAGGAACACCACTTGTTACTGGCCTCCACTTGGATATTGAGCCGTTGATTGCAACTCTTTGAGTGTGACCATCCAGGCAATTTCTCATATACTGGGTGGTTCATCCATCAAATCCATGTTTCTTCAATTTAGACACCAGGATGTTGTGTGGGACAGTGTCAAAGGCTTTGCTCAAGTCCAGGTAGATAACATCAGTTGCTCTTCCCTTGTCTACTGATGCTGTTACTCCATCATAAAAAGCCACCAGATTTGTCAGGCACGATTTGCCTTTGTTGAAGCCATGTTGGTTGCTACCAATCACCTCCTCATTTTCCACGTGCCTTAGCAGCCGTCTCTTCTGCTCAATGTGTATGTGACAGCTCTAGGCAGCCACCTTTCTCTTGTCATTGTGTACTATTGGTCAAAATGCTATATCAAAACAAATACTTAACCCTAAAAACTTGTTTTGAATCCCCTGGCTTTTGGACACTTTCAATTTTTTTTCCATTACACCTTCCCTGCAAATAAGATGTTAAAGGATAATGTGAAGGGAGAAGTGATTTTGGAATTGTTAATCTGTGTTGTCTGAGAGATTTTTCTATTTACAATTCACAGTTCTGGTGAATTTTTTACTAAATCGAATGCTGCAGAAGCGGCAGTCCACTCTCTGTAAATTCTGCATTCAAATTAGGGTAATTAAAATGATTACTCTGAGTGGCCATAGTCCAAGCAGGTGGGTTCTTGGAAAGTACAATGGCTATAGCATAGAAAACTAATTTTGTCCCCTTTGTGTATTGGAGAGGTTTTGGACTAACATGGTGTTTTCCAAAAGCTACAGAAACTCAATGTTACTGCTAGCATTTGAAAACAGAGAAGTATTTGAAAAGGTAGTGTGGGGGTGGTTCAAGGAGAAAGGAAAATCTTTGGGGCTTCTAAACTAACCAGAAAACGTCAACTGGGTTTAATCTTCAGGGTTCCAAACAAAGGAGAAGGAAAAACCAACTTGGATACTAGAGGTTGCCCAAACCCGGACAGTTTAGGGAATACTAATAGTGCAATGTGCACTCTTACTAAATACCCACATTTTTTTTCAGTGCTTTCAGCAAACATTTTTTCCCCCCTTCTCTTCCCACTTCAGGATTCATTCTCAGGACTTGTTCTCCTTTTCAAGATACAGTCCTGAGGAAGAATTATATAAATTATGCAGGGAAGAATCTGATTAGTAATTCCATACTTTAAAAAATATGCTAGACTTTCTCCATACCCTTGGGAGTGAACACCCAGGAGAAGATGATGAATGGTATCTACTAAAATAATTCCCCATTATCACAGAATCACAGAATGTCAAGGATTGGAAGGGACCTTAAAAGATCATCTAGTCCAATCCCCCTGCCGGAGCAGGATCGCCTAGATGAGGTTACACAGGAACATGTCCAGACGGGTTTTGAATGTCTCCAGAGAAGGAGACTCCACAACCTCCCTGGGCAGCCCGTTCCAGTGTCCTGTTACCCTCACTGAGAAGAAGTTTCTTCTCATATTTAAGTGGAACCTCCTATGTTCCAGTTTGTACCTGTTACCCCTTGTCTTATCATTGCTTGTCACTGAGAAGAGCCTGGTTCCATCTTCGTGACACTCCCCCTTTATATATTTATAAACATTAATGAGGTCTCCCCTTAGTCTCCTCTTCTGCAAGCTAAAGAGACCCAGCTCCCTCAGCCGTTCCTCATAAGGGAGATACTCCACTCCCTTAATCATCTTTGTAGCCCTACG
>VYZX01011197.1:55813-68235 GCA_013401335.1 Brachypteracias leptosomus | reverse complement strand
GCTGTGGTACCAGCCAGAATGCATCTTCTAACTTCAGCACTTCAGCAAAGTTAGGGTGGAAAGTATCATCAAAACAGCCATAAGAAATAGAATCTTTCTCCCCAGACTGATAAGAGGATTTTCTCTGATGAGGTTTGATCACATTTCCCACGACTTGTAAAATTACAATTGTAATTGTCACAAGAATTGGAGAAGACTCATTTTCAGTTGGTAAGCTATTCTCCAGTGAAGAAATCTCACTGTTTCCACTCTATTAAATAACACTTTCCTCTTCTCATTTCCAGACAATTTTTTTTCTACTTTTAAGTTACTTAAAGAAGAAATTTTTCAAGTTTGCTTCATAATTGTGTCCATCAAACATTGCCATATTTTCTTTGAATGATTTACTACCTAAATATACAGTTACTTAGGTTAGAGTAGGAAGTGAACAATCTAGATCTTTTTTCAGTGACTGAAAGGACTTAAGAACGGTCAAAAAAGAAACAGTAGAAAGGAAGGATTAAGGCTCAAGTAAACAATGAATCCAAATGACTTATTTGGATCTCAAAATAGGTGAAAGAATTTCATAGTTTGCTAAAGAAAAAAATAAGAGTAAAAAGAAGAGGGAAAAACTTACCCCTCAAAAAGAAAGTTGTCTTAACCTCATATTTTAACTGATTTGTTTGACAATTATTGTAAACTATGCAAGAAAAAACCTCTGAATTCTAATATTTAAGATGCTATTAGTTCCGATAGGGCAAAAGCAAACTAATCTACAAATTTAAGAGGTGTCACCAGACTTGATGCAGCCCCATCAGCAACATTATTCTCTAAAAGTCAGACAACTCCTCAATATAAAAATGTTAAAATTTTATAGGATTTTTGAATGCTGCTGCTAAGGCACTGTTACTAAAAAGACTGTTGCAGTGGCAACTGTGAGAAAACAGACAAAATTAAAACAGAGAAAAGTAAAGATTCTTCTTTAATAGAATACTCCCAGGAAAAGCCTGGGTTGTTTACTTATTCATCAATGTACAAAGGTGCAATACAGCTTCATAAAGCAAAAAGTTCAGGAATATTATACAATATCTTATTTAGTCATTTGAGGAAAATATGTACTTTTCCCTCTCTTGTTCTTCTCCCTATCTCCTTTGTTTTCTCTTTTCTGTTCACCAATATTTCTTTATGAGCCAGAAAGCTTTGGTTTGAATAATATTGGACAGACCACCCAAGGCAGCTTTTGCTCAAAACATTGCCACAGAACAAGTTCAGTGCTTCTCAGAAACACTAGCTAAATTCTGGTTTTGAGAGGTGTCAGAGCTGATTCCGAAAGAGAGGAAGAAAGGGATGGTGGTTTGGCAGAAATAAGACATCAAGGCCTGAAAAGAAGCATGGAGATTGAGGAGCTGTGAGGGTTAAAGAATCTGAGAGGGGTTATTGAGGGATCTGGAAAGTCAGTTGTTGTTTCAAAGGCTGGAAGAATGAGGGGCAGTTGTGAGAGAGTGATTGGGAGAAGTAAAGAAAAATTGGGAGAAGACTGCTGGAAGCTGATGGTGGTGTTCTGACATACAAAAGGTGTTAGTGCTTTGATTTTATTTCTTAATTTTCAGTGCTGAGTATTTTTAGAATAGTTAATTAAGCTATTTGGGCCATGATCCAGCAACATGCTTAGGGCCATGACAGGCTTTTGGTTTTATATTCTCAAGTCCAATGATAGATCATATTTTAAGTGCTGTCAACAGAACTATTAATGTATATTTTTATCCTAGAAAGAAACCTAATTTCTCTAGCTGTAGCTTCAGGCCAATTTAATTATGTCTGTTAGGAAACATGGTTTAGTCTGATTTCCAGAACTAGATCTCAAGCATCTCTAGCATGTGGCAACATAAGATTTGAAAGAAACTTGCATTCCCTGTGTCTCTTTTGTTCTCAGAATAAATAACAGCTTACTTGCATTTTCTGGGAATTTTAACAGCTAGAGACTGTATCTCACCATATTGGCCTTGTCCTCTAGAATGTGGAATGCCTCCCTACATAATTTCAGATCCCTTTATTTAGAGGAGTGAGTGCTCCACATTGTACAGTATCTGTTCAACATTGTAAAACCACTGGCCTGTGTAATCTTGTTATAGTTATCACTATCATGTTTTATCAGTTTTGGTTCAGCCATTTATTTGATATTAAATCAGCAACTGAAAAAACATGCTGGTGTCTCTGCTTCCACAGATGTTGCCTGAAAATAGCACAGTGGTGGCTTCTTGGCTTAGCAAAGGTAAGAAGAATTAAAACCAGCATCTGCACCCCCATCAGTATGTTCCATAAACATACAAATATGTCACAAATGAAGATGGAAGAGACAACTTTCAGATCTTAAAGAAGGAAGGATAAATAGGTCATCGTTGAAATATACTCATCTGAGTGAGGGAATAACTCTGAAATTTACATCTAGCAATAAAAGGATGCACAGATGTGGGAGACAACTGTTCCATGGAAATGACTTGCCGTTTTAAAAAGAAAAAACTCATAAATTAAATATTTACATGTCTTCATTGGAAAAATACTAGATTTGAATTCAAAATTACTAGGGAAGAAAATAATGAATGTGCTGCATATTAACAAGAATTCTGAAACGAAGTTTTGCATTGGGGATTTTGGTTGCTTATTGTTTTTCAAAAAAATAGGCTTGGTTAAACATATAGAAAATACTAAAGGCCCCAGACTTATATCTTTATATCCTAAAGAAATCTGTTCTATAGTTCTAGATATATTTAAACATTTTTCAGGACTGATATCTATGATTATACCATTTCAAGAAAACACTGCAAGGAAACATTGGTAGTGTATAAACCAAAACATTTAATTTTGTTATGGTGAAATTCTTGAGGACTATTTTAAGTGATCAGCCAGGGAAATATTTAGAATAAACACACTTTGATTAGACTTTTCATTTCAATTTCTGAAGAAATTGGTAGTCTTCTAATCTTATTTGAAATATAACAATTGAATTTCCAACAGTTAAATTTGCTTGGAAAATGCAAGAGGTGAGGAAAGGCATTAGGTAAAATTTCGTAAGGAGTCAAGTAGTGTTTTATATCAGACTTTAGAGAAACTTTCAAAGTTTCAGTTGAAACCCACCTTTCCATCTAACAACAGCTTTTCTGAAAAATGAAAGTTCAAAGTATTTCCTCTGCATAATGAAAGCACTCTTTTTTGAAACATATCAGTAGACGATGAAGTCAGCTTGAATTTGAACCTGTTTATTAAACTTCTCTCCCACATCCTGAATGATAAGAGTCTGTTAGTTCTTCAAAAACCAGAATGAAGTAATCCAAATATACTGAACTGTAAAATACAAAGCCCACACTGCTTCATTATTTACCTCATATTACTTGCAATTTAATACTAAAATTTAAAAATGAGAACAGTCCAAAGGGATGCTTCAATAATAAGCACATATTTGCATTTACAAAGAGAGGGAGTAAAAGAACTGTTAAGATTTATACTCATGCTTCATTTAGAGCACTGTAAATTAAGCCTGTAAAGTCAATGATACTTTTCAAATTCTCTAAAGTTAGAGCATGTTCATAATTCTTTCCAGGATCATAAAAAACTCTTACATTTATGTGTAAGGTTCTGAAAACAAATTTGACTGTGATATTTATCATCTCAGTTCTGTGAATCTTCAGACATCAGAGAATCACATTACCATGTACGTTGAAAAGGTCCTCCGAGGTCATGTAGTCCAACCACCTGCTCAAAGCAGGTCTGCCTGAAGCAGGTTGCTTAGAGCCTTCTCCTGAATCACCGTAAGGGTGGAGGTTCCTGTGAAATTCCTGTCAATGACAGACTATACTCAGAACAAAAACATTTTTTCCACACATATGATCAGTATTTCCAAGTTTTCACCATTGTCTCTCCTCCCATTACTGAGCATCACTGATGTGGACTGGACAAGTATACAATAAGGCAGGTGTGAAATTGGCTAGACTCCCACATTCAAAGGATGATCAGCAGCAGTACCTAGTCCTCCTGACAACTAGTGACTCATGGCATCCCTCAGAGTACGTAGAAAGAACAAACATGTATCTGCCATCAGTACATAAATAGACGTGCATCTTTGTTTGTATCTGGAACCTTGCTATATTAAAGACAGAAACAGCCCTAGATTGACATAGAGACTTCTGCTGGTCAGGAATGAAAATTGTAGTCTTAAGTAGGTTGGAATTGTAGCAAAATTTCATCTCTCTGAAGCACCATGAAGATCTAACTGTTTCAAAAACAGAGTTGGATCCCTAAACAACCCTGACCAAGGGATGACATTTTCTCTGTGTATGATATAGAGATTGGTTTGCATCAGACATAAGGAACCAGTTTCAACAAGTTCAACATTTTAACAGAAGCCTGTTATAGCAAAGATGGAAATGGAGCCTGAAGATGGGAACACAGAATCTCGTATATCCCAGAGGTAGAGAGGGAGGAAAATCCTGGTGCAGAACAGAAAAATGGATGATATGGAAAACCATGTCTTTTGCTTATTATATATTTACATTCTCATGTAAATAATAGGCACAGAACCTTGTATAAATCAGAAGCAGAGTCGCCACTATTGTGTTATCCAGGCTCTGTCCTTATCCATATAAAATATGTCAAGGGAACAGATAGAGAACTAGACACTTCAGGTCCATTTCGAATCTCAAAAATCTGACAGATGCAGTGAGCTCCTGTCAGTGATGTAGATGCATCTTTGTGCATGCATAGATTTGCATGAGGTTACGTGTTTGTTTCCAGTAGTTCTAAAAAACTTTGGTTAAACTTTAGTAAGTGAAAGATTCGTAGGTAGCTTTGCAGACTTAGAAAATGTACTTAGATAGCTACCTGCCTCAATGAAGGTTTGGATTACTTCCCATGGCAGTGATTTTCATTAAATGTGTGCCAACAACAGAAAAGTACTCTTGTCTATTTCTAGACACGCCACAATTCTGCATATTATAAACTGAACAGGCATTAGAAGGAGGGGGTTGCCTTTGTCAGGGGTAGGCACTGTGTCTGTGCAAATGATAATAGAGATGGAGCTCTATGTATAAGAGAAAGAAACAGATGTCTGCCTGTGTCAGAGCTGTGTTCTCCTGTACATCAGAGATGGTCATTGACTCCTGATAATTGTAGAGCTGATACAGTGGCTTTCTGCAGCTAAGTGTGGGTATATGTCTGCATGCATGAACAATGAGCAATGGACCACTAATTTGTATGTCAAAGAACAGTGTTTTTGCTAAGATGAGAATGACTCCAAGTCTCTACCAAGTTAGAGATTTGTTTCCTGAACACTGGAACAGGTTGCCTAGAGTTGTAGAGTCTCCATCTCCCCTGAATCAGGAAGGCCCTGAGCAGCCTGACCCATCTGACCCTGTTTTGTACAGGGATGGTGAAATGGTCTCCAGAGATCCTTTCAACATCATCCATTCTGTCATTCTGTGATTCTATATGATTGCCATAGGTATGACAGAGACTGTATTATCCTCCACACAGGATAGATGTCTGATAACTTCAATCATTTATGTGTTAGTCAAAGGCACGGAGCTCTTGTACACATTTGACATGGAGCTATAAGGAAATGGATTTCACAGAGTAACGCAGAAAGAGGGGACTGAAGAAGAAACCAGGAGCGGTTTACCTTGGTACTACTGAATTGACTAAGCCAATAATGGATCTTTTCCTATTTAGAAGTCCGTCTGTATGAGCACTTGAAATGCACCTGTGGTTTTACCCAAGGTAATGATGTTGTTGCAGGTATTTGATGCTATGTTACAATTCTTGGAGAGGTAAGGAACTAATATTGCAATCAAAATGTTTCAATTATAGGAAAGAAGCCCTGATTATTTAATTAGTCATCATAGAATTTTATTGTAGAAACTGTAATATGACTATTTGATAATTTTTTTTTCCTATATGCTGTGATACAGGAGGAGTTCTGACTCTATTAAAAATAGGACTGGAATTATGATTATGATTATGTCAAAGATGTGAATAGTTATATTCTTGTGTATTGTCATGGAGTTCTGGTTTTCAGAGTCAATTCGCCATCTATAGGTAATGTGGAGACATTTGATATTATCAGAGAGAAAACAAAACAAAACAAACAACCTGAAAATGTCAAATACAGATATCAAAAAAACTGCATGACAAATTCAGTCCTGAATCAAGACCCATGACCAGGACAGGCCACTGACTGTTGACAGCCAATATTAATAAAACCTGTTGTTGTGATTTAAGGTTTGGGGAAGGGGAGGGACAGGTGGAGCGGCTATTCCACTCCTCTTCCTGCCACACTCTATAAAAGGACACAGGAAGTTCTGCTCGCCCCTTCCTTGCTGGGATTGCTGCTGGGTCTGCACCTCTGTGTGGCTGCTACAACTCCACGTGGCTCGGGAGGAATTCAGCAACATCCGAGGATCAGTGTTGTGTATATTTGTATATATACCTTCCCTTGTTAACTCTATATATTTCCCTTCCTTTAATATCTCTTCTGTTGTTCCCTGTTAAAAGTTGTAATCTCGATTTCCAACTTTGTGTGAGGCTTTCCTCCCTCCCTCGGGAGGGAGGGGGGGGAGGGGGAAGAGGGGTGAAACAAATTCTGCTCCATGGGGATTGCCCTGAGCCTTAAACGGAGACACCTGTGAAACACTGTCCAAGAGTAGAAAATCCTGTGAAAACCATCAGTGATTGCAGGAAACAGCATCCTGGAAAAGGAAAATATATTATCAGAATTTACTGACCAACACTGACAGGCCATTATTGAACTGTTATTTCTAAATATTCCATCAATTTCTACTTCTTTGAGCTGTTATTGCTTTACTCCATGTCTTAACTATCTGCTGTGGATTTCTTTTTGTTAGCTAGGAAATTGGAAAAAATGGATTTAAACATCCCAGTTATGAAGTGGTTTCCTGAAGCTGATTAAACTTTCTGTACAAAGTCACACTGAAATGACAAGGGTAGTTTAAAAAGTAGTTATATTACCAGTGACTGGACCAGAAAACTTCATCATGAGAGTGCTTATTTAAAAAAATAAGACAAAGCATAGTAATGATAATTAATAATAAAGATTCTTGATGTCTAACAAAGACATGTATCAAAAGAACCCATGTGACATCAAGAACAGGTCAAAGCATTTAATAGAGGTGTAGATATATTATGTTACAATATTTTTGAAAGCAAAACCAACCAGAGAGTGTGAATGGTCACAGAGGCTTGCTAAGGCCTTGATAAGCACAATTTACAAACCCGAGTGATTTATCCTCATCAGTGAAGAACAGGAAAGGATAGCTAAACAGTTGTCTGTGCAGAGGGATTAAAGCTATATAAAGATGTTTCATCCTGCTGGTAAGTAGGTCAATTTGAAGTGCTGGAAAACATGTGAATCAAGTCTGTTTACTACAGTAGGAATTATTTCAATATTTTCTCAAAGTCAAGATGAATGACTAGTAACTTTCTGCAGGGACTAGGAAATAGACATTTTTATCTTATCATTAAGTAGAGGAGTCAGTAAATAAGAAGTCCAAGGAAGAGATGCACAATGTTTATTCATAATTTTTCAGAAACACTGCATAGTATTAGACGTTCGTAGTGTACAGAATACTGATTTCTGAGTCACACAATCCCAGAATCACAGAAGACCAGAGGCTTGAAGGGACCTATTGAGATCATGTGGTCCAACCCCTCTGCTACAACAGGGCCATTTAGAGCCTGTTGACCAGGACCATGTCCAAACAGCTTCTGAATATCTCCAAGGATGGAGACTCTACAACCTGTCAGGGCAACCTGTGCAGGTACTAGATCACCCTAACAGTAAAAAAGTGTTTCCTGATGTTCAGAGAGAACCTCCTCTGTTTCGATTTGTGTCCATTGCCTCTGGCCCTGGTGCTGGGCACCAGTGAAATAAGCCTGACTCCATCTTCTTTCCACTATCCCTTGAGGTGTTTATACACATTTAATGAGATCTCCCCTGAGCCTTCCTTTCTCTACAGATAAGCAGTCCCTGTTCTCTCAGCCTTTTCTCAGAGATCAAAAGTCCTTTCATCATCTTCATTGGCCCTTGCTGGACTCCCCATTACGTCCATGTCCGTTGATCTCTATGCGTCTCTTCCAACTTGAGATATTCTATGATCCTGTGATTATATGTCCCTCTTGTACTGGAGAACCCAGAACTGGAGACAGTGCTCCAGGTGTGGCTTCACCAGGGATAAGAAGAGGTGAAGGATTACCTGCCTTTACCTGCTGGCAATACTTTGCATAGTGCAGCCCAAGATACCATTAGCTTTCTTTGCAGAAAGAGCATGTTGTTGGATCATGTACAATTTGATGTCCAGTAGGATCTACAGGTCTTTTTCTGACAAATTGCTTCCCAGTTGGGCTGTCCCCAGCATATGTTTGTGCCTGGGGTTATTCCCCCTCAGCTGCAGAACCTTTGCACTTCCCCTTGTTGAACTTAATGAGGTTCTTGTAATTCCATTTCTCTAGGCTGTTAAGGTCCCTCTGGATCACAGCATGACCTTCTGGTGTATCAGACACTTCTCCTCATCCTCTTCCATCAAAGGTGCATCTTTCTTGGTCCAGATTTCCCCCCTTATTTCTGGGACCCGGGATTCCTGAAGGGCAGTCTTGCTAGTAAAGACTGAGGCAAAGAAGGCATTCAGTACTGCTATGTTTTTCATGTCATGCCTAACCAGGTCCTCCACCTTGTTGAGCAATGGGCCCACATTTACCCAGGCTTCCTTTTGTCATCTCTATGCTTATGGGAGCCCTTCTAACAAGAAGGATGTCTTTGACATCCCTGTCCAGATTCATTTCTATTTCTAACTTCATTGCTGGATTCATCCCTTCTATCCACAGACACAGCTTCCATACACACCAGCTGCCCTCTCACATAAAGGGCAACCCTCTCTCCTTATCTTCCCTTTCTGTCCCTCCTAATGAGCTTGTAACCCTCCACTGCAGTTATGGGAGCCACCCCACAACATCTCCACAATCCCAACAAGATCATAGCCCTGCAACTGTATGCATTTCTCTGACTCATTATGTTTATTCCTCATGCTGCCTGTATTAGTATACAGGAACTTCAGAGAGACACTCCAACATGTTGAGTTACTAGAAAAGGTTTGAGGGATTTCCCCATAACGGTACATTAAGAAAAGTGTGGCCAGCAGGTTGAGGGTGGTCCTACTCCCCCTCTATTCTGCCCTAGTGAGGTCACTTGTGGAGTACTGTGTCCAGTTCTGGGCTTCCCAGTTCAAGAGAGACAAGGAACTACTGGATAGAGTCCAACAGAGGACTATGAAGTTGATTAGGGGACTGGAACATCTCTCTTATGAGGAAAGGCTGAGAGACCTGCGTCTTTGTAGTCTAGAAAAGAGGAGACTGAGAGGGGATCTAATCAATGTTTATAATATCTAAAGGGCACGTGTCAAAAGGATGGGACTAGACTCTTTTCGAGTGGTACCCAGTGATAGGACAAAAGGCAACAGGCATGAACTGGAAGACAGCCAGTTCCATCTGAACATGAGGGAAAACTTTACTTTGAGGGTAGTAAAGAAGAAGACTGGATAGAGCACTGGAACAGGCTGCCCAAAGAAGTTGTGGTGTCTCCTTCTCTGGAGATATTAAAAACCCACCTGGATGTGTTCTTGTGCAATCTGGTCTAGGTGAACCTATTTTAGCAGGGAGGTTAGACTAGATGATTTCCAGAGGTCCCTTCCAATGCTTACCGTTCTGTGATTCTGTGGCTTTTAGGTATTTCCTTGCTGATATGTAAGCACTGGAGGTCACTTCACTTAAGCCCCTTCTTGTTGAGTTATATAGTATCACAGAGTCACAGAATCACAGAGTGGTATGGATTGGAAAGGACCTTTAAAGGTTATCTAGTCCAGGTCCCTGCAATGAGCAGGGACATCTTTAACTAGATCTGGCTGCTCACATTTCCTATCATATAACCCCAAGCCTTTTGCTCATTAACCCTGTCCATAGCTCCCTCACAGGGTTGCTGGTTACTCTCTCCCTCTCTCATCATTCGTAGTTTAAGTAGTTGTTAACTGTTTCTACTCAGCATCATAATGAAGGATAGAATAGGATGCAACTAAGGAGGCAGAATACTTGAAGTTAGAACACCTTATACTTGAATTGAATTGGGAATCTAATGTGAAAACGTGATGGTGTGCTTTCTACAAACTTTCCTGTTACACATAATGAGATAATAGCTCCTGTAACATATTTTAATTTAAATGAAATATTTCAGTCTTATATGTCAACTTTTGCATTTTAGTAATACGAATAAATCCATTTTTTGCTATTCTTTCAGAGATTATTTTCTGTACATATATTTCAGCACTGCAAGTTGTCTTTTAGTGATGAAGGTAGAATCAAAACTAACAAAACAGAATAACAATTCACCTGATCTTTTGTGTCGGTTAATTTCCAAATATTTCAGGATCCTGACAACAGACAGGCTGAGTGTCAGCACAATTCATATCATTTCAGCCACTGGCTTAGCATTTCACTGGTCTTCAAGCTACTCATGAAATATAAACATCTATCCTCTTTCTAAGCTGCTACACTTTTAGGGATGTCTTTAAGAAAACAAAGAAAACATCAGTCCTATTTGGGTCTTTACTTGGCTGCCATTCCTTGGTATTTCCTAAAGCACCTTAAAAAGTCTGTTAAATTCAAGATATATATATAACCTTACAGAATTCAACTATCTGTCTTCTTTTAAAACATGACAGAAGAGTATTTTACAGCAGTCAGCTAGGATGTGCAGAGGTTGGAGTTGTTTCATTTCCTGTAACCTCTGCAGGTCTCCAACCTCCCTCTGATGAATTACTGAATTAATGACTAAAAGTTTTCCCTACAAAACGAACCCAAAGTGTGTTCACATCTGCCTAATCAAAATATAATTTAGCAGTGAAAAAAAGTTGAAAAGAGCAACAGAGTCACACTTCACAGGAGAAAAAGTTCTTAACAAGCAAATTAGTGTGGCTATCTTAAAAGCCTCTATTTATGACCTTTTCCCTTTTGCATACGGATTGAAGACTAGTTGCCAGCTGGATTGCCTATAAATGTATGTTCTTAAATAACTTTGTACACAGTTACTGATCACATCTTGCAACAGCCCTTCTTTCAGTGCCTTCTCATTGAACATCCTTGCTCCAAACTCACCAAGTGAATTAAATGAACAGCAATTCAGCCAAAACTGTGTCTCAATTTAAGCATTTCAGAAAAAGCCCACTTCTGGTTCTCCCCTACTCAAAGGTAAACATTGTGGTAAACAGCATGGGGATCAAACAAGCATGAAGCAACACAGCACCGATCTTCCAAGGCATAGCAGTTCTGCCTTTCATTCGACACCAGCAAACCTTAAGGAAATCCTGTTAGGGATGAGCATCTCCAAAGTTGTTTTCCAAAAGTGGATATGTGATTCTGAAATGGTGCTGAAGGCCATTGTCAGGGATACATAAACACTGGCAACCGCAGTAGCAAAGACAGAGTCCCTGTAAATCTCCTGGGACATGGGACATTAGTATCTTGCAAACAGTGTGACAACAGTCTTCCTGCGGCAGGAGATCAATGGACAACGCGTACACGGACTAATATAATCCAAACATTGCCATTTATTACCCAAAGCTCACTCATTATATACCCACCAGTGCTGACCTCGAGCTGGAAGCACAACTCTCATTGGTAACAAACTGCCAGGCGCTAAGCAACATCTCTTGATTGGCCAGGTACTGCTCTCAAGGTGCCTCCCTTGGTTCCACCTTCTGCCTCCATTTTCTTGCTGCTTCACTCCTGTGTCACGTGCCGCACGTGGCTGTCCCTGTGTGTCCTTGTTTACGTCTTCCCTGTAACCGTCCTTGTATGTCCTTGTTTACGTATTCCCTGTAGTCATCCTTACTGGCGCCGCCAAGTCTGGGTTTGCTCACATGCCCATTCTTATGGAGATACCTCTCCACAAATCCGCCTTTTTCTTTTTGAGCAATCCAGACTTGTTTAATAGCCCGGAGCAAAACGGTAATCAAAAACTTTCATATACAACATAATAATAATACAAAAACTACAGCAGTTACAATACAACAAGGAACAGTTACTAATACAAAATAGAATCAAATTTTTCAACCATCCCCCCAAACCCAAACTCTGTAACCAAACATCACAAACTCTGTAACATTGCCTGTGTATCATGCCAAGGATTTAAGGGTTAAGGGGACACGGCTTCTGCCGGCTGTTGTTTCCACGGCTTTACCCATCGTGCAGGTATCCAACGGATCCTTTCCCCTGTAAGCAAACACATATATCCTCGGCCAGTCATTTTTACTTCTGCTGGCCCTTTTCATTCTCCTGTTTTTAAATCTTTATATTGGACCAGCACTTTACCAAACTCCTTATTCACGTCA
>VYZX01011197.1:37028-52395 GCA_013401335.1 Brachypteracias leptosomus | reverse complement strand
CCTCTCCTGTTCTCCAGGACATCTCAAAGATTATGGAAAGTGGCCTAGCATTGACCTTCGCCATCTCCCTCAGCACTCATGGGTGCATTCCAACAGGGCTCATGGACTTGTGGATGTTCAGTTTGCTTAACTGCTCTCTAACCCAATCCTCCTTAACTGAGACAAAATTTTCCTTCCTCCAGACTTCCTTTGTGATCTTATAGGTCTGGAACCCCTGGGAGCTGGTCTTAGCAGTAAAGACCAAAGCAAAAGTGGCGTTCAGTAACTCTGCCTTCTCTCTATCCTCGGCCACCAGGGCACCCACTTCATTCAGCAGTGGGCTCACATTTCCTCTGGACTTCCTTTTACCTAAAACATACTTAAAAAAGGCTTTCTTGTTGTCCTTGACCTCCCTCGCCAGGTTTAGTTCTGAGGAGGCCTTAGCTTTCCTTGTTGCATGCCTGCATTCTCTGACAACCTCTTTGTACTCTTCCCAAGTGGTCAGCCCCTCCTTCCATGCTCTGTGTACTTCCTTCTTCCACTTTATTCATTAGCTCCCTGCCCAACCATGCAAGTCTCCTGGCTCTCTTATTTGATTTCTTACTCTTTGGGATGCTCTGATCTTGAGCCTGGAGGAAAAGGCACTTGAATAGTAGCCAGCTTGCTTGGGCCTCCTTACCATCTAGAGCCCTGTCCCACAGGACTTTTTCAAGCAGTTCCCTGAAGAGGCCAAAGTTAGCCCTTCTGAAGTCCAGGCAGGGTAGCAATCCTGCTTGTGGTCCTGTGTCTGACGCATGTGATTCTGAACTCCACCATCTCGTGGTCACTGCGCCCAAGGATGCACCCTACTTTCACATCCTCAACCAGTCCCTCTTTTTTATCAGTACAAGGTCCAGCAAATTAAGTTGGCAAAATTCCAACTCCAAAACCTCTATTTGGACCAAGCAATCTGTATATCCTTGTTAATTCCAAAAGACAAAGAACTTCCATTCTTAGAAGTGCTTTTAAATAAACAAACTTTATCCCAACTTTCTGGTTTTATTAAACAGATCTTTTTTTAAAATTTATATTGTCAACATTAATGTTCTCAAAATGTGATAAAATTTATAACTCATGGTTTATATTTCAAAATAAGAATACAATGGTAGTGAAACCAGGTACATTGTTTTGTATCTCAATCTCCCTAAATAAGATCTAACAATTACACTTGTCCGATTTTGATAGTTGTTATGAACTATTAACTTTCAAAGCAAAGATAGGTAAAAAATGAAAAAAAAAATTGTTCGGGCAATTTTTCAAACATTATTGTTCTCTGTTATAAATGAAGTTAATTTCTGAAAATAAAAGATTGATACATCACTTGAGGATATAAAAGTCCTTGGTGAGAAATTCTTGATATAAAATTATGTTTTGGTAAAATATATGGATAATTTAATCAACAATAACCAGAAAAGAACACAGAAATTACAGAACATTCAAGATTAGTAAGATAAATATTTCACTACACTTTAAAACAAGTTTCAGTTTGAGCTGTACAATTCCATTATCTGCTCCATTTAATTGATGTAAAAATAACAATCTGTGCAAATGTTATATTTTGCTGAATAATCATGTAAGTCTTACCAATTCAGGTATAAACTTACACAGCATTGGTAGCAGGATGGGTAGGCTGATTAGGTAACTTAATAAATACTTCCAAACTCTTAACTTCATGATGCCTCTTATGAAGGCTTTGGGAAAGGCAGTAACAAACTACAGTCAAAAGAAAAAGATAGCAAATGATTAGATTTAGGCCAAAATGAGACATAAGGAAGTAGCATAAGAAAATAAAAACATAAGTAGAGAAATTGAGAAGCTTGTCAGGAAATAATCTTCTAGCCATCCTAAAAAAGTTTGGCGGTTGAAGAATTATGGTGGTTTTATTAAGTTGTAAAACCTCTGGATAGAGATGTTTCCAGATGGGGTTTAGCTGGAGGAAAAAATTAAGTGGGCTGATTGATAATTTCTGAACATGAAAGAATTGTGACAAAATCCCTAGTTTGTGATCAGCTTCTGACTTCTCAATTTCTTTGATGTTATAACAATTTGAAGAGACACAGTTATCTAAAGAAGAATTATTCCTGTGATTGGAATGTCTTCTGACTGTTAAATTTTTTCAGATCTGTCCTTTGGCTTTAGTGATCCACTCGCTGAGAAAACATCTGCCTGAGAAAGATCAGGATTTTGTCCATTGACACATGGGTACTGAAATCACCATGGGTTCATACAAACCTATCTTGGCAGTGCAAGATGGGAATTCCTGTGATATTTGATGGGAATTTTAGAACAAAACTGTGAAAATGAGAATCAAGAAAATGTAATGGAGTTGATAAAATATATAATACCTGACAATTGCCTAATTTAAATTAGATCATTGATTTTGCCTTAATATTCAGCTATTTTAATTTCATTTGTAAATATTCTATATTTTTGAGAAAAACAGAGGTATTTTTTTAATTCAGAGGATTCTCATGGAATTATTTCAGATGTATCAAGTTTATTATGGAAGATTACTCAACTGCTTTTTAAACTGTCACACTGTAATAGTTTATACAACTTATTTGCACATTTAAGAAGATTACAGTAGGAATAAATAGTTACAACTTTTATGTTAAGACACATCACCATAGTGACAGAATAAGTTTATGACAAAATATAGTTCTCTGTGTTGTAGCATTTGCTTTGGAATGCTTTCTTTTAGTAGCCTGAATGGAGTACACATGCATCTATGCATATAGACTCAAGTTCTTCAAATGTGTAAGGCCTGGCTCAGTGCACCCTGAAACCCATAATAGCAAGGGATTCCAGTGGTGAACTCAAACTGAAATAAGAGGTCAAATAAATCTTTGGTCAAGTAATCTTATCCTCAAAATAAGTTGGTCCAGCAAAATACTGGAACTCTTCAGTAATGTGAAGAGACACTTCTATTTCCTTGAAAATGACAAGTTGAGTAGGTATCATTGCGAGCTTTCTAAAGATGAATGGTTGCCAATACAGCTGTTCCAGTCTGTCAAGTGGTTTTAAGTTGCCCTTCCTAGAATCCACTGGTGTCTTAAGACAAGAAAGATTTTAAAAATCAAACGTGTGTTTTAGGAGTAGCAGATTTCACATTGAAATGATCTATACCAAAATTTTAATTATATTAAAATAAATATTTCAAATATGACCTAATTAATACTTGTGGCATTTTGCTGAAATTGTTAAGTGACAAATTCAGCTTTATTTGAGAACAAGAATATAAGGAAGAGAATGGTTCCACCCATGTCAAACTGTAAATTTGTGAAATAAATAGTCTAACTATGTGTAAATTCAGACTAGGCTATTACAATGATGCTTAACAGACTTAAAACAGTTTACCTTGAAATCATCAACTAGTCATATGGGAAAAATTTTCAGCATCTGAATCTACAGTAGAAGAACAATCAAGCTTTTAGTCTGTATGTTCAGCCATAACAATTTCCTGATAATGTACGTACATTTTGTCATTTCCCAGTGAGGTCTGGGAACTCACCACATCTCAGAAAATGTGTAATGTTTTGCAAGGTCAAACTCTACAAAGGAGGAGATTTACTAATGTAGATCACTGATAGACCACTCAAATGAATTTTTTAAAAGTACTAATGGTTTTGGATGAAAAAGTAATAAATGAACATGATATGGAGGCCATAGAGGCTGAGTTTGTGAGTAAGAAACCCTAGCAATAAAACTAGAATATTTTATAGAACAAGTGAGAAATATGTAAGAACTTAACCCTATTAAAATCAATTAGATTTTCTTCTTTTGACATGTTTTGTCCTGAGAGAAACATACAATAACTTTTCTCTGGTTTTATCTAACCAAGAACAGAAATGTATGTATATACGTTTCCTATTCATTTTTTAAGCTGGAAAAATGATATTGTTCAATGTTTGTTTCAGTGAAATATGATATTTACAATTTATTAATATAATTTTACAATATAAGAATGAATAGTCATTCAGGGAAATTAATGCTATTAGAGTTTTTACCTTTCATTGTGTTTCAGTAGATTATATAATTAATGTATAGAAACAGGGTTTACTCTGGGTTACTTAAAGAAGAAGTGCTAACATTGATTTTGGTCTAAATCTTATAGCATTTGAAATTTTCACACATGTAATTTGTAAAATTTCTACAAATACAATTCATCTCATAGTTAAGAAAGAGAGAAGCTTGTGATTCTAGCAATTAACAACAATAGAAAAACATATATCTAGGCTAGAATAGAAATCTCATTATTTGTTTTGTTGTAGATTTCACCATGCTTATATCAAATACTAAGCATTGTCCGTGGTCATAACAAAAAAGGAATGTCCCCTTTCACAGAGAGCTTTCAGTGTTTTTTGATTACTATTCCTTCTGACTTTATGGAGTGTAATTTATTATTTAGTGTATTTACATATACATCATTGCAGTAATTATGTGGAACTGACATAGCTACAGACATGAATTGTTAGAATTCAGATTATCATCTCCTAGAGCATTGCTCAGAGTTCAGATACTATTCCCCATGTATGATTAAAATAGATGATAAGAGTCATGCCTATAATGACTGTGACAAAAGACGTAGCATTGTGGACAGCTTGCCATGGGAAGCCATCCTAAAGAGAGGAAAATAAAAAGCCCTTCTATATTGACACATATGGAGTATATGTAAATATCAAGCTGTGCTTCAAAAGACAAAAAGAAAGAAATCACAATATGCTTGAGATTTTTACCAAGACTGGATTTAACAAAGGTCCCAGGGGGAGTCATAATACACACGAATCAGACCTGTTATCTAGCAATCATAGTTTAACAGCTTTATATTTTCTGTGTCATTATAGCTAACTATGTCAGGATGTTTTAACCATGATACATGCAAGGAAATTTAATTCCTCCCAATCTATAGCAAAAGAAGTCTTTTAACTTTGCCTTTGTTTCAGGCCTGAAGCATACACAAAGACAGTTATCCCAGCAATGTGAAGTTTCCCTACCATACTGCTCTGCTAATTTCATTGTGAAGCTGAGCCTTTAAACAAGGTTTCTGCAAAATGTAGCATCTCGTGTTTTCAAAACTTCATTCCTTTTGCCCCATAAACATAAATGTATACAAACTGACAGCCCCACCTTCCCCACTGGAAGAACAGTGGAAAGGGATACAGAGATATCAGAAAGATGAAATGTACATGTAAAATTATCAAAAGGTAGGCATCATTCTTCATGATTGCAGTCTGAACTGGCTTCATCAGTCAGCTCGGGGAAACTCGGAGTGCTCTTTCGTGCCTTGATATTATCACTGTCCTTGAGAACTATCTTGTCACAGGTCAATTGCTTGTGGTAGACAGAAGAGATGGGTTCCTCAGTCCTCTGTGTGCTTTTAAAGACTCAAAAATCAAGTTTCTTCATTCCTCACATTTGTGAGAATGGGGTTATTCCGATTAGGTTCAATTTCTTTCTCAGGTATGTAATTTCTTCTATCAAAGAAAGAAGAGCTTTTTGAAGATGTCGCCTCTCTGTAATTATATCATGATTGCTGAAATTGGTTATCATGTCCCCATAGTATCCTGTAGTAAGACCATGAAACTGCTCAGGCATTATGTATTATGGTTAAAGAGTTCCAGTATTCCTCTTAAACCGCTAGTTTAACTCATGGAAATAAATTTATTCTCATCTAAATTCAGACTAGCTTTGTGCTGAGAACAGGCTTTCTACAGCAAGCTTGGAAGATCTGGGTTCAAAAAATCACCTGATCTCTTGAGACTGGATTCACAGTAGGAACCAAGGTTTAACATTCCAAAGCTTGAGTTTCAGATACCCTGTTGCTTAGAGGTTTTCTTAACCCCAAGTATTAGGCCTGGATCTAATAAGGAATGTAAGCATTTAAAACATAGCTTCAGGCAAGTGGTCCCTAGGGTGTACTTCAAACCCCTAAATTAGGCACTTAAGTTTTTTATACTGTGCATGTTACAGAGGTAGAATTCAAGGAATGGGATTTACTCAGTATGCTGATTTCAGATTCTATTTAAGCTAACCTTTAAAAAAAAAAAGGCTGAAGAGAAATATATCAAAGGAATTGTGGCAGAAGTGGGATTTACATCTAAATATTCACTAGAACATGGTGAGAAAAGGAAAGGAGTGAAAACTTCTGATAGACTTTGGCAGTACGATGATTTAGCAAGCAGCTGAAGTGGTACATCTGAGCCCTGTACAAATATTTATGGGTTTTGTTTAATTCTAAGATACTATGGTGTTTAAATTATTCTTTTCAATTCCTTTTTATGCCTGAAAAAGTTGAAAAAAGGACATGTGTATGGCTACACCAAAGAAAGATTGAAGAGAGATTCATGTAATTGAAAGCTCGTCTGTTTTATCTAGCTGTGTCAATAGTCTAATAAAAGATACTCCTTTTATTACACACCTAGCATGTTTATGTCACTAGACCATTGTGGTTACAGAAGCTCTAAAAAGTTGAAGAAATAGCTGTTCTTAATAAACAAGTTCCAGAATTTCTGACTAGATAAATTTCATAAGATACTTAACATCTTGGAAAAGATGACTATCAATTCAGATTTCTCCAGTCTAACCTGCTTAGAAAGTTATTGTAGTACTATTTGAGCTTCTACATTGTTACATTCCCCCAAACATTTCAGCCCTCTTACCCATTTACTTTGTGCTTGCATTACGTTTGCATTGAATATTTTTCCTCTAGGAAAAACATTACTTGAGTCATTATACTGAATCTGAACAGTGCTGGTACAGTAGTGAGGTTTTCTTTTTCATAATCTGCCCTTGTGATGGGTAAGCTGCTGACAGATGTTAAGTTGGGAGGAGACACAGAAGGACAGATAACTTGAACTAACCAAAGAGATAGGCCATGCCATACAATATCTTACTCAGCAGCAAAAACCCAGGGAAAGGAGGAGGAAGCAGGAATGTTTGTGGTTATGTCGTTTATCTTCCCAAACAACAGTTAAGTGTGCAGAGGCCCTGCTTTCCAGGAAATGTCTGAACATCAGCCTGCCAATGAGAAATATTAAAAAAAATTTCCTCTTTCTGCTTTCCTTTTGTGCACAGCTTTGCTTCACTTATAATACTACCTTTTCTTGACCCATGAGTTTTCAGTTTTTGCTCTTCCCATTGTGTTCACCATCGTGCTGATGGGGAAATGAGCAAGCAACTTGGTGGGCTTTTAGCTGCTGGCCAGGTTCAACTCACTACTGTCATTCTTTAAAATATTACCCAATAATAAAAAAGTAAGGCATGCTTCAATTCAATGCTAACTACAAATGAACTAGAAAAAGAAATCAGGTCTGTGTAAAAACCCTCTCAAAATCACTGGTAATGCAACATGATCTATTACTGAATATAAGATACTATTAGGCAACAGGTAACTTTTCCTGCAGGAAAGAAAAAGCCTACTAGTTGATGATACAGTATCACATAAAAATGTTATATGACTTCAATATGTTATGAGAAAGAAGGTATTCTGAAAATGACGGGTGGATGGATCAACTTGTTTAATCATTTGAGGCCTTTATTGATTAAGGAACAAAGACAAGTCAGACACTTCTGAAGGAAAGTGACCAATTTGTTTGTACAGGTCTGTGAGGCCTGCTGCGCTTTTTGCTTGTATTTATCTCTTGCTATTCCAGACTCATAGATGATTATCACCTGTGTACTGCCAATATTACTAGTCATGCGCTTAGATTAGCTAAACAAATATAATCTAAAAGGTATTTTTCATTTATGTGTTTGACTACATCAATAAATCCAAAATGCACAAGGACTCTGCCAAGGTATTTAAATCATGGTATTTGTCCTTTCTATAGATATCTATCTCCAGAGAGTGATTCATCTCATCTTAAAATCACCATCTAGGATAGGTGAGTTAGAACAGAGGGCTATTTGCCCTCTAAAAATGAGGAGATATCTGTTCCTCTTTAGTGACTATAGAGGAGACTCTCAAAGGAGAAAAGTTCCTCCAGCAGGTAAACGGACCACTGCTTAGAAGCCAGTCTCTCTGCTTTGATTGTTTGAAAAGCAGTGTTATAGGTCTCTAAAAGAGTTTCTTTGAACAGGCTATTTGAATAGTGCTTTGAGTATGATTCTTCTAACTTGCTCCCATAGAGGTGTAGAAATGCTTTCCTTGCTCCAACAGGAAATAGACGCTGTGGTGGAGGCTCTGCTCTGAAGAAGAGAAGTGGAGAAGGTCTGAGATGGGCTATTCCAGCCATCTTTCCTGAAGCACTGCTGAACTGCTTCAGAAATAAGACTTTAATATTTTCTGTCACAAAGCTTCTTTCATCAAATCACTGAAAACAAACCTTATTTTCCACTTTATGAATGCAGCTGTTCTGTGGGTACCTTGTTACTGTAAATGAAGCAAGAAACAGGGAGATCTCAAACTCTTGTTTTTCCTGCCTCTGGCCACATGAAAAAAAAAAAGGAAAAGTTCCAGCTACTGGAGTGTGACTCTCCTCTTTATGTTTTCCTAGAGATTTCATAAAGAAATAGCAGATATGGTCCACAAAAAAACCCAAACAGTTCCTGAAGCTACCAGTTTTAAGTCGTGTTGCAAGAAATAATGCCTCTAGCATGTAGCCAAATTATGCAGAGACAAGTTAAATCTTAAATGCGTTGATGTCTCCTGTCAGACTCCTCTCTCACTCATTTACCTCCTGTGTATCTTTAAGATTAGTAGCTTTCTTATGCAGTGATCACTTCTAATCTATGTTAATAAAACACTCAACAAACTAAGGTCCTTTTCCTGATGTAAATATTTCCTGGGGGAATCATTTGAAAATTTCTTAAAAGATTATCCTCAATCCAAGATTACTGCTCACTCAGCATCAAAACTTTCTCCAGGAAATTGATGACTTTGCTGAAATATTAATTGACATTAAAAGGCAATAAATGTTTTTAAACCAACAAAATTTCATCTATTTCATTAAAACTAAGCATTTTGATTTTTTATTTCTTCATATCAAAACCACATTTTTTCTTCCACGTTATGAATTAGAGAACTGTAAGATCACAGGATAATACAGTTTGGAAGGGACCTCAGGAGGTTTCTAGAACAATCTTTTTGCTCCAACTAGGGTCCCCAAGGATCTGATCAGACTTCTCAGAGCTTCATATAGCCAAGGCCTGAAAAACTGGAGACTGCAAACCTCTCTGGGCAACCAATACCAGTGCTCAACTGTCCTCATGGACAATAAGTTTTTCCAGTCTGAACCTCTATTGCTTCTATTTCTATCCCTTGTCTCTTATCCCTCCACACACTGTTGTAAAAAGCTCAGCTACAGCTCCTCAATAACTTCCCCTTAGTCCCTGGGGACTGCTGTTGGGTCGTCTCAAAACTGTCTCTCTCCAGGCTGAACAAGCCTACCTCCCCCAGCCTCTCCTCACAGGACAATTTTTCCACCTGCCACCATCCTGCTGACCTCCACTGAGCTCTGTCCAGTTTACCAGTGCCTTTCTTGTAATGCAAAGCCCCAAACTAGGCATTATGTCTGTGATCTAACAAGTTCTGATTAGAGGAGAATATTCTCTTCTTTGGACCTCTGGGCTCTGTCTTGTTCATATAGCCCAGGTTGCTGTTAACAACTTTGCTTCCAGGGCACCCTATGGGCCCATGCTCAGTTCTGACCAGCAGGACTCCCAAGGACTTCCCTGCACAGCTGCTTCCCAGGTAGGCAGTGCCCAGCCTGAGCTGTTGCAGGAACTTGTCCTTCCCAGATGAGGAACTTTGAATCTGTCCTTGAATTTCTTTAGGTTCCTGCTGGTTCACTCATTCAGCATGTCTTTGATGCCATTGAATGATTGTGGAACCCAAGAACCCATCTACTAGTTCCCCCACAGTGGTGTCAACTGCATATCTGATGAGAATGCAGTCTGTCAGCTTCTTCTGGTCCTTGACAAAGATATTAAATAGGACAGTCTCAGAACAGACCCCTGTGGTACCGTGCTTGTTAGGGGGCTTCAGGTAGAGAATGACCCATTACTCACTGTCCTCTGAGAGTGATTATGTAATGATTTTTTAACCCATTTGGTTGTCCACCCATTCAGACTGTAAAAGCACAAGTTGTAAATAAGAATATTGTGGGATACAGTGTCAAATTACCTCCTTTATTTTCCCATACATCATAATATATATTTCACAAGAAAAAAACAGAACAGATTTTTACTTTGTCAAATGATTCAAAACGTTTCTGGTTTTAAATTTCATGGGAAACTCTGACAATTTTTGGACACTGAATCCTGCATGGGGAAGGTGTTTCTGCTGGTCCACGGGGCACTTATTATTGTCCACGCTAGGCATACTGGGAAATCTTTATTTCCTTCTAACAATGCCTTGTCAACAGTCTAAACTGTAGCATTATTACACATACTGGAGTTTTACTCATAGCAATGAATGGCTTGGCTCTTTTTATTGTTCTAACTTCTCTTTTCCTTTCTGAATTGCTGCCATGTTCAGTACAATTTGGCACATTCAGGCTCTGACCACTAATTTCCTTTGCATTATAGATGACATAATAAATGATGGGACTATAAAGTATTTAGAAGGCTACTCCCTGTGCTTTTCAATGTAATTTATTTATCATTTTACAGTGGGGTGGCAGATGCTCATGTGCTCATACTATGTGCCTTACGTGATAAGGCATAATAGGTATTTAGTAACTGCTGAGACATGGCATCTTCTTTGCAGAGCCAAGGCCTTTGCTTTGAAAGATCTAACAGAAGCATATAAGTCGTTAACAAGAAACATAGCTGAGGCTAATGCTCTAAAAAGAGTAGTAGCCCTTACCTAGGTGGACAATGTTTTATGACATGGAACATTGATTACTAACATTACTAAAACTTTTTGTCAAGCACCTTAAGGAGTTTGAAGACATACAAAATCCTAGAGACTTCAGGGTGAGTTTAACAGGTATGTTTTAAATACCTGTAAACTAGGCATTCAATATAAGAAGGAATGGCTGAAGTAGTTGTTACAGACCTGAGAAGATGAGGCCATGTCCACCCATAATCTAATGTGTGAAATTGTGGAACCAAACACTGGTAGGAAAAACAAATATATTCCAAGGTTGTACAGAACCTCAGGGTTGCCCTGGGGCAGACACTAAGCCAAGAATTTCTCTGCTGTCCACTGTCACTTAAAACTGTTTTTTTCTTATTTCATCAGCCACTAAATATTTACGTATTTTGAGGGCATAGGTACGGCAGGCAATGAAGCACAGCTCAGAAAAAAATGGTTGCAAAACTAGAAGCAGTAAAAGCACATCAGTGGAGCATTGATGTCATTTAGCCTTGCTGAGGGCCAGAGCTGGATCATAGATTGGCATTAGCTTGGTTGGATCTCTGAGAACACAGGTTTGCCCCTCTACCTTCTGCCTTGTACTCTTGTGGAGTTCCCATGTCAGTTCAGGGATATGTGGCAGTATGCATGGTATACACAGTACACAACATCCTTTTTAGCCAATTTATTAGATTGTGGGAGGTGTTGTTTATCACTGGCTGCAGCTGGGTTCTTGTTTGTAATTCATAGGTGACTGTGCTGATAGATGGGAAAACTCCTTATTTCTCTGACTGGTCTTAGTCCTACAAAGGTCAAGGCATAGACTTTTTATAAGCATATATCACTTTACCTGTACTGGATAAAGGTAGATTGTAGAATGACTGAAACACTGATTTGACATCAAGCCATTTTTCTTTTGAAGGTACTGGCTGGTTACTCAATTCTTTCAAGTGAACAAATAGATCCTGTTAGGGAATACAAATGACCCCACCCCTCAGGCATTCTTATCAGGGGTAAAAAAAAAACAACTTTGACTTTTTAGAGCTCAAGTTCTCTAATTAGCAAGTTCATGGGACACAAGAACACTTTAGTTCTGTCGGAGCCCTGTGTTAGAAAATGTAGTTCTGTCTCTCTGTACGTTAAGGACAAATTTGATGAAAGCCTTAGTGAGTTCTGCTCATCAGTCCTAGTGGGTTTGCGAAGGGATTTTACTCTGAGAAGTGAGGAATGTGGTTTTGTATGGTAGTGATATGCTCTGCTTATTTCTTGTATACCTCTGGTAATTTTCTTCCTAACAATGTTTACTTCCTTCTGAAGCTGAAGGCTTTGGGGAATTTTCTGAAACTGTCAAATCCTATTCCTTTGTCAGTTGCATTTCTTTCTGTAACAGATAAACTTTGTTTATCCATTGCTCCAAACATGTTTATTTCACTTTTATCTGTTTGGACTACCTTTGCTATTTATTAGCCCAGATAATTAATGTAAATTCTTTTATAGCTAGATAAATTTTTAATTTCTTTGTCTCCAATTCTTACTAATTCAACACTGTCTGGACAATCTTGCTTTCACTTCCAGGCTACTGACAAACACATTGAAGTCTAGCAGTTCCACACTTAGCAGAACTGAGTAAAGAAAAAGGAAACCCAAAACATTTTCCTTACAGGAATCCTAAGTCACTAATTTTTCCCTGGGAAATAAACTTTACAATGAGTATTTTTCTTCTTTTTAAATTAAATTGAATGAAACTGTATTTCTTGTATTTTGTAAAACTTTTGCCTCCTGGAAAATAATAAGGAAGTATTTACCAGTTCTTACATGCCTCATNAACCCTCTCAGTCTGTCTTCATAGAAGGGGTGCTCCAACCCTTGGATCATCAAAACATAAATTAGATTTGCCCAGGGTAGAATAGTTTAGAACTAATGTTTAGGACAGAAAAATATGAAACTTGAGAAATTAATTTGGTTTAAAGAATCAAACAAGAATATGTACCTGTCTTCAACAAAAAGGCCATGACATTGTTTCGTGTCTTAGTAAAGATTTCCATAAACCATATGCAAAGCAATTAACGGTTTAGTCAACACAGGCACATCCTGACCTCCAGAAAGCCTGCAACCTTGTGATTAGTGATATAATCATCTCAGAAAATTAAAGACGTGGATTTGACTCCTTTTGAGCCTACAGAGGGGCTGAGTTTGGTTCTCTGGCCCCTTATACAGGTAACATATATAGAACTCTTTGTGAATGTTACAGAATTTCAGTTACCTTTAAAACAAATCAACACACTTTTTACACAACAGGCTTAACCAGATGGCCTGTTTGGGACACCTAGGCTTGTTGTCATTATGTGAATTGCAGCTAGCCTAAAGGATATATAGCGTCAAATATAAAGGGGTGGACTTTCAAAGACAACTTGCCCTCAGCATCCCCTGTTGGAAACATGGGTTAGATAGCTCTGGCTCTGCCTGATGAACCACAGTAGGTGGTTTTCATTTTTTCTGGGAGATAAAAGAAGGGGATTAGAAACTTTTCCATCAGTGTCACAGGAATACTGTCTGCCAGCTAGGTAATGCTTTTATGTTTTTTTATACCATCTTCAGAGCTGCTTTATGCCACAGTGTGAGGCAAAAGCGCCTGAGCCCAGACCTGTTCTGACAATGACCATTTAATATTAAGAAAGGTCCTACTCACATTTCACAGTGTTATTGCAAAGTATATTTGCTGAAATAACTGGCAGTAATCCAGGTATTCACAAACGTAAGTGAGATCAAAAGTGACTGTCATCTATCATTCTTTATGACCGCAGGTTGTTTTCAAATTGTTTCAAGGATATATGGCTGACTAAGAAATTTAATAAATGTGATCAAATGTTTCTCTTTTGCAGAAGTTAGTGGTTCTGCTTGAGTGGTTTCCTGTTTTGAATATTCATTAGCCTAAGTTTTAATATGCAACTTAGGGGTCCAAACTAGGAGTCTGCTTCCTCTGAGCACCCTTTATCATTAATAGGAAAAAAGTAGATGGCTCATCTTGGATTAAATTCATGTGACTAAGGCAGCTTAATTGCTGGATTCTCCATCTTTTGAATGGAAAGCGTGAGAGCTAGGCTGTGCCTTCAGCAGGCTCTCTCCCTCTGAAGGTGTTGACTTCCATCTATGGAAGTACTAAAGCAGCTAGAGGGAATAGGCACTTAGATTTGATTTTCTTTAAGTTAGTCTATGTCATTAAATCTATTCATGTGTGAGTTTGTTTTCATTTGGACTTTTTATACAACTAACTTTTATTTATTCTGAAGTGGTTCACTGGGAAAACCTTTTGTTTATGGGTTGTTTTGAATACTCAGCTTTCCTAAAGCCTACCCACCAAGGACCCCACATATTTACCCATGCTGATAGCATAGCTAAAGTTCAAAGGAAAGCGGTCAGAGTGTCTCTGACTGAGAAGTCCTGGGAGTGACATTCTGAACATTAATCCTGGAACAATCAGGATAACTTGTTAAAATTTAGCACAGAGCTAAGTGAGGAAGACTATGAGTTCTCTGTCACTGTTAGAAATTGATGTTCTTCATATAAATTGTCTCTGTCACGGAGTATTTCTGAAGTGCAGTTGGAATGCACTTACAATTGGATGCAATTACCTCAGGAGTCAGATACTTAACAAATATTTCCCTTGGGAAGATATTCTGAGACTTACCTCTTTACAACAAGAAACTAGACCCTAATTCTCTCCATCCTTACAGACATACTGACACACTTCTAGGTTAGTACTACAGTCCTTTTCATTTCTATTCAATGTCATTTTAACAGTCTAGACTGTTGATGCTGCAGTCTTTATAGTCCTATTAAAATCCTAAAACTCAACAGCCGGCCTTGGTAGGCTAGAAATCCCTAACAGCCTGAGTTTTGGGACAAAACCTCCATTTCTGCTTGCTGCTGATACAAGTAGGACAAATTCTTCACTGTCTTCATGGTGCGTGGAAATGTATTCAGGATACGCATAAGAAGTCGTGTGGCTGTATGACTGCTGCGCTGATCAGATTCCCAACAGTGGTTTGATACTAAGTTGTGCTTCTGGGCAGTCTCCATCCTTCAGTCTGCTGCATCTACCCACCAAACTTATCTCAGCTCTGTTTCATTTTGGGGGGCAAAAATGAAATGACTGTTAAGTGAATTTTGTAAGTGGTGTCATCTTCATTTATAGTTGTTTCTGCTCAACAATACAGTTCATATATGTTGCCTACAAGATTAATGAATGCCCTTACATTTGAGGCATAGAGGTGATCATCACTGAAAGAGCTGTCCATAAAGGGAGATGATTTTACTGCTTTGGAAAAATTTTCAGTATGCAACATTTTCCCTCTCAACTCTATCTTTCTATCTCTGTCTTCATATCTGCCTCTGTCTCTGTCTCTGTCTTTAAGTCTTTGTCTTTTTACGTCTCAGAAGAAAATATATAGAAATCCATAGATATTTGCCAGCTGGTAATTCAAAGAAGATTCCAGTTCAAATGTTACCATGCTACCAAAATTTGTAATTATTTTTTGAATTTTCTAATAT
>VYZX01011197.1:0-36983 GCA_013401335.1 Brachypteracias leptosomus | reverse complement strand
AATTATTGTGGCATTTTGCAACTAAAACTTTTTTTCATTTTTGAAAGCATTAAAGATATTTCGACATGTGTTTTTAGCTGGAGATATTTATCAAGACTAAGTATTTTTCTCAAAATATACTGCATTCAATGAAATTACATTTTTTCAACTAGGAAACAATTTCTTAAAAATATCGCCAGTAGTTCTAGAGGCTTTTGCAGGAAAATGTAATAGGCCCTGTTAGGGTTGTAGTGATGCACCCCAGTAAGTCTGCCAGAATTTCTGCATAACTACAAAAGTGACAAGATCACCAATTCTTAATGCACCACCCCTAGAGGAGCTGAGATTGCAACCCAGCTACTGGCATTGAAGATGACACTTTTTGATCTACCTCTTCTTTCTTGTATAAAGAATAAGCTGCATTTTTTTGTGTTATGTTTGTTTACCAAGACAAGAGGCTGCTGCATCAGTCTGTTGTCTGCAAATGGAATAAAGGTGTTTCTTCATGTACCTAGTGTAAACAAATTGTAGTTATTTTTTATAGATTAAGAATATTGTGTGGCCACTTTCCTATTGCTTTATAAATATTATGGTTTATAATAGTTTAGATCAAATGAGGGAAATACCTCTCTTTCTTGTACTTTGTGGTACAGATTGGAAGCAAGGAAGAAAAATTCATGCTNGTCTTTCTATCTCTGTCTTCATATCTGCCTCTGTCTCTGTCTCTGTCTTTAAGTCTTTGTCTTTTTACGTCTCAGAAGAAAATATATAGAAATCCATAGATATTTGCCAGCTGGTAATTCAAAGAAGATTCCAGTTCAAATGTTACCATGCTACCAAAATTTGTAATTATTTTTTGAATTTTCTAATNATTGTGTGGCCACTTTCCTATTGCTTTATAAATATTATGGTTTATAATAGTTTAGATCAAATGAGGGAAATACCTCTCTTTCTTGTACTTTGTGGTACAGATTGGAAGTAAGGAAGAAAAATTCATGCTACCTGACAACTCTGGTCATAATGAGGACTAGTCTTATATGATATCTTCATCACTGGTATCTTCACTTAAGTTTAGTTTACAGTTTTCATAGTGCTTCTGCTTATCCATATCTTCCTTCCTTTCATTCTTCCCTCCTTTTCTTCTTGTCTTCTATTTCTTCTCTTGGAAATCACAGTTCTTGATTACAGTCTTGGGCTCTCTCAGGCTCTTCCTAAGGCTTTTAATTTCAGACCTTCATCTTCCCTTTCTTTAACTTTTACCTCTCTTAATACTCAGGCAAAATTTCAACCTGTTTGATAATGTCCCATGCATAGCACAAAGACACTATATCCAAGTGGCACAGAGATCGAGTTTCCTGTTGGAGAGGACAATATTCCTGAAAAAGGATGCATAACCTACTTGGAAATATGCAATCTCTATGGAAGAAATGTTAAAGGGGACAGCCAGAGGAAAAGAGGTGTGCGATGTGTCAGAACCTCCCTGAAGAGTAACTCTTCAGTGTACAGTGTACACTGAATTCATGCTCTACATGCACGTTTTTGGAAAAGGTAAAAAAAATGATTAAGTCCATTGTCATTGGAGGTTTGGACTCTGAATATTCTCTGCACAGAAGGAAAAAAGGAAACACACTGAGTTCTTTTTTGTGGGAAGTGAACTTCTTTGCAGAAATAATCAAGCTGAGAGCTGTGTGGTTCAAAGGCAATTTGAGTTACTCCTGAAGGGTAACCTTTGTAGTGACTGAGGGTTACTGAAGAATGAACCTTTTAACGCATGGTCATGGAGAGTAAAGTAGACATAGGATAAAAAATTTAGTGGTACCCAACTGATTAAAGGATCTATGTTTAATTAAAAAAACCCTAGTCTTAGGTTGCTAAGTGCTGAGGTACACTGAGAGCAAAAGGCATGTAGAATCCTAAGTAACTTCTGGATGTTTGGATACTTTTTGATGCTAAAAATATATTTTATTCAGGATAAAGATCAGGGCAGTAGCTTTTATCTACTTTCTCCCATTGTGAATCTTAGGTCAATGGAGTTATACTGTTATAAAAAGTGGTAAAATCAAAAGCAGCTCTGTCCCTTGCATTTTCAACTGACATACATTTATCAAAATCTAGATTTTCTGATTTAAGTTTTAGAAGAAAGTTGTTTTATGAGAGCTTAATCTGGTTTAATGCACATTCTCACTTGTATAAGTCCTAGGATCTTTATAGTACACCTGTCTTTCTTTAAATACCTGACCGCAAACAGACAGAAAAGGAAAACCATATCTAAATAAGAAGTCTAGATAGAGAGGAATAGTGATTCTGAAATATATTCTTTCAAAAAAGAAATATCCAAATGAGTGTTATAAGACAATTTAGACTATTTGTGTTCAAATTGCAAATGAAGGTCTCTTTGCTTATAAATTGATTAGGTGAGGAGAAAAATGTATCAATATTGACCTAGGAAAAGACTAGCATTCTCTTGGTGTTGGGTTTTTTTTAGGAGTAAAAAAAGACTATACAACTCCTTAAATTTTCCATGGGTTAAATAATCCAGAAATTATTAAACTGTGGCCCAGGAAATGCTAGTGACTGAATCCAATCCATAGAGCTATATGAAATACTTGGACTTTCAGTACATTTTTATATATATATGTATATATGTTATATCATGGTCTACAATAATACTGATGGTCAACAGTGGTCTGTTTTTGCAGAGGATGGGGACTATTCTTAGCATTTTAAACCCAGACGTTTTGATTGGCTACTGCTCGTACCAGAAAACTCATGTCTCTATATCCTTATTTTAACCAATGAGGATAGATAAGGGACACATATCACAAAATCACAGAATCACAGAATACTAGGAGTTGGAAGGGACCTCTGGAGATCATCTTGTTCAGCCATCCTGCCAAAGCAGGTTTGCCTAGGGCAGGTTACACAGGAATGTGTAAATGCATATGGTGCATTCATTTATTTTACTGTTTAGACATAGACACTCCTGACTTGATTTTGGATTTTGAACTATTCTAATTTTTAAATTACTTTATGCCTTCAACATGGTGCTCAATCACTATGCTTCCATTAAGAGATTAAAGAAAACTCTACAAGTCAAACTCTCTATCATTAGAAACACAAAATCATGATATTAGAATGGATTTCAATCAGAAGTGAAGTCACTGCACAATATTCTTAGAAAAACAAAGAAATCTGTGCTACAAATAGCATTCACATTCCCAAATAAATTGTAAATAGGAGAAACCTCCCTTTTCTATTATCAGAGAGCTTGACCCTGTACATTGTAAAGAGAAGGAAGAGTTGATCCAGCATCATACTGTTAAAGTTCATACTCTAGGCTGAGGAACCTAAAGAGCCTCAAATATAAAACATCAGTATTGAAATGTACTTAACTCTGGGGATTCCAACATATTGTCAAATTACTAAAGCTTAGCAATTTATTGTATACCAGGTTGCAAGTGCCTGTCCATATATGAACTATGAACAATGCATAGGAATATATTTTACCTTCACCCCTTTTCATTGTTAGCTTACCTAATGTGAATGACCTCTCATTTGCTGTGGACTGAAAGTGTGTACAGAGAGTATTAGAACTGCTCAGTTATGTGACAAGCTGTGATGGATTTAATTACAAATTTGAGCTTTAGAAAATAAGGTAGTAAACTGTAAAGCAACCCATACTAGCTGTGAAAGACATCTCTATCCACTAAGATGTATTTGTAAAGAAACTACTCTAGACCTTCAAATTACACTCAACTTCTGAGTACGACATTAATCTTTCTGGTTTTGACTAGGACATAAACAGAGGTACTAAAATATTAGAAGAAACTTTATACCTGAATTCCAGGTCTAATTTGTAGATCTGTAAAAAATGGCTAATAAGCTTCCCTATGCCAGTCCTGCCATTTCTGTGGGATGATCAGGAAAGTTCTGCAACTGCCTTTTACTGACAATAATGAAGGATAATAAGGATATTATTAGAAGAGTCCCTGAAGTCATAAATAGCAAAAAGCACAGAAGCCTGAAAAGATGGTGACATAAGCAATTGAAAATAGTGTGTGCAGTGAACAGTCCACAAATATCAGGCTGTGCAACTTTAAGCTGTATTGAAAAAAAAGCCCAACAAAATTCAAGCCAAGAGAAAGCACTCATTCTGCAGACACTATATTTGGAAAGGCTTCCCAACATCAGGAAACAAAAAAATTACACTGAGTTAAGAGAAACAAAAGCTATTCTTGTTTGTACTCTGCAAGTGCCTTCGTTTACATATATACACAGAATCACAGAATGTTAGGGATTGGAAGGAACCTCGAAAGATCATCTAGTCCAATCCACCCGCCCGAGAAGGATCACCTAGACCAAGTTGCACAGGAACATGTCCAGGCAGTCTTTAAATGTCTTCAGAGAAGGAGACTCCACAACCTCCCTGGGCAGCCTGTTCCAGTGCTCTGTCACCCTCACCACGAAGGTTTCTTCTCATGNTCCTCCCAGCTTTGTGTCATCAATACATTTTATCATCAATCAATATATTTTGTCAAATATATTTTATTGTGGTGGTGCTGACTTCTATGGGAAACATTAAGCTATTGTGGCCAGGTGTTTATTCAACAAAAAAAGATGGAGGCTTACTTCCTTTCAAAGTAACAGCACTAGCCTTCTACTGCTAGGAAGCAGTAGTCTTTGGGGTTGGCAATGCAAAGTCCAAATGCACAGTCAAGCATAACTTAGCTCTAGATGTCACAAATAAATAATATATTTTTAAAACTCTGTGTCTGGCCATAGGAGAGGTTTTTACCTCTCTGTGTTCACCAGCTAATGCTGAGATAGCAGTATAAGTAGATTATATACTATAAGAACTGTAGAGATATTTTCTGATGAAATAATTTCTCTGAAATATAAACTACATGAAAGGAAGGCATGGTCCTACTAAGATAAAAAAAAAAAATGACAGCAAATTTAGGTTTAGTATAAAACATTGCAGTGAAAACCTCCTGAGCTTCATATGAGCAAACATTCACCAAAAGTACAGTAAAGCCCAACATAACTCTGTCCAGATTCCTGGCATATTAATCCTAGCACAGCAGCTCTGTGAGACCCAACGCATCAATGCTAAGCACTCTGCCTGCATTCTCAACATTGCTGACTGTACCTAGCGTTGTACCTATTGTGTTTGGGAGAATAAACCCAATTCTGTTAATAAGTCCAGTTCCTCTCATGGAATCTGGGAATGTCCGATTCCTTGTTTCAAGTGAGCTTGCCTGCAGACTTTCTCTGAAAATGCTGATTACAGGAACACTTATGTATCCTATGTGATGCACGTTGACTCTGTGGAAGTGATGCTCTGGAAAGACCAGTGAAGTAAGAGTAATTTCAGACAGACAGTCCCCAAAGATTGAATATTTAGGACTAAGGCATTCCATTTTTGAGGTATGGCTGTATCCCATGTAACAGTTCTATGAGATAGAGGGCTGGCTTCTGTGGAGAATGACACAGTTATTCCACTGTGCTGGTTTGGGCTGGGATAGAGTTAACTTTCTTCATAGCAGCTGGTATGGGGCTATAGTTGCGATGGGTGCTGAAAAGAGTGAATACAGGGATGGTTTTTTTATTGCTGAGCCCTGCTTACACAACATCAAGGCCTTTTCTGCTTCCCACACTACCCCATCAGTGGGTAGGCTGGGGATGCACAAAATCTGGGAGAGCACATAGCTGGGACAGCTGACCCCAACTGGCCAAAGGTATATTCAATGCCATATAATGTCATGCTGTCTCCGTTTAGGGCTCAGGGCAACCCCCACAGAGCAGAATTAGTTTCACCCCTCTTCCCCCTCCCCTCTTCCCTCCCAGGGGAGGAAGAAAGGCCTCACACAAAGCTGGAAAATTAAGATCACAACTTTTAACAGGGAGTAACAAAAGGGATATCAGAGGAAGGGAAATATACAGAGGTAACAAGGGAATGTATATATACAAATATATACAACACCGATCCTCGGATGCCACTGGATTTCTCCCAAGCCATGTGGAGTTGTAGCAGCCACAAAGCCATCCGGAGCCAGCAGCAACCCCAGCAAGGAGGGGGTGAGTGGAAGTTCCTGTGTCCTTTTATAGAGTGTGGAAGGAAGGGGAGTGGAATAGCCGCTCCACCTGTCCCTCCCCTTCCCCAAACCTTAAACCACAACACATGCTCAGCAATACAAAGCTAGATGAAGAAGAAGGAAGTGGGAGAAGTCTGGAGTGATAGCATTTGTCTTTTCACTTCTGCATGATGGAGCTCTGCTTTCCTAGAGATGGTCAAACACCTGCCTGCTGGTTAGAAGTAGGGAGTGAATTCCTTGTTTTGCTTTGCTTGTGTGCGTGGCTTTTGCTTTATCTGTTAAACTGTGGTTATCTTAACTCACAATTTTTTTCATTCTTATTCCTCCATTTCTCTCCCCCATCCCACTAGTAGTGAATGAGTGAGGGGTTGTGTGGGGCTTAGTTGCTGGCGGGGCTTAAACCACACATCCCCTCAGACTCACACTTCTTTAACACCACATCCAGTTATTCACCTCTAACTATATTCTGCAGTGCAACAAGATGTCTATATTCCCTAGAAGAGAAAATTAAAGCAAGCAGTTTTTCAGTCAGCTGCACTTGTTACACATTTTCTGTAGGGTAATAAGTATTCTTAAACCTCAGACTCCATCTAGCACTCCTAGAAATACACTTTGCAGTGGTAAAATTCTTCTGGAAAACGTAAGTTACAGGCACAGCTCTGTCTTTTTCTGGCTTTGTCTATGCATGAGTTTTGTGCTGAGGTCAACTGGTTTAGAAACAGATCAGGTTAGATCAATTCAATCCTATTATACTGAAACAAAAGGGGTTTTATTCTCCAAAAGCAATCTACTCCTTACTCTTACCATGAGTTTAATATTGCCTAACTTCAGCTACTTAAAATAATGAGGCAGACATGTGGTATAAATTTATTTTCTAGGGTCTGTCTACAGCTGATAGGAAGAAACTGACATCACTAGTTCTACTTTTGTTAGGAACCGTTTTTCTGTAGGATTAATTCATACTGGTAACCTTCACTCCTGTATCATGGACAGCTTTGACTAGGTTAGATGGCAAGCTTAGACTAGTCAATTATTCTTCTAAACATCTTAGGCCTATTCTTAAGAACAGTCTTGTTCTCTTTGTTTTAAAATTTAATCTCTCATGAAATATTCATGAGTTCATCAAACATTCAAGAAACAAAACATTGTGCAGTACGAAGGAGACGACCATGTTGAAAAATCTGCTCCCATTAAGCTCCATCTAAGCCCTGCTATATGGACTGCTGGGGAGCTTCCTCAGCATGTCAGTTTTGCATTATTACTTTACCCAGGGCTGGGAACAATTCCTGGAGAGTTTTCTGCTGAATACACTGTTAGGAAGACAATTTTCATGCTGTACAAGTTTGCTTTTGCTAGGTATTTTATTAATTTTTCTGTTGTTTCCTGCACTATCACTTCTCTGCAGCTTGTATCAATTATGACAATTCACAGGCAAAGCTCTGTGCAGTTCCAAGTAGGATATGGTTCTTACAAGAGATTTAGAGGAGCATTTCTCTGATAGACTGCAGTCCCCTGTTGACTTCACTGAGATTTAAAGTTAGATAGAGATATACCAAGTGAATTATGAAAACGAATAGATTTGTTCAATAGTTTATTTTTCATACTGAGGTATTACATTATATTTACTTTTTATTTGGAATTCTCCTGGAGCATAATTCTCCTGCAAAGGAGAGTGTTCTTTCACAAATTTTGTGGCCTGGGAATCTGAATCTTAGTAAGAACTAAAGAGTGTATGATAAAGCTCCTTTTGTCTTCATTTAGGTCTTGTGAAAAAAATAGATAATGCATAATAGAGCAAAGTTCTTTATTTTCTTTAAGGGTTTGTTATGGAGGGATACATTAACCATCACAGCATCAATAATGGCCAGTTTCTCAGGACCAAGCATGGCACAAAATCTAAGATGATTATGCATGATAAAATGAAATACTTCTTACAGGTTATTTATACAACATCTCCTTTATGTAATGGAAAGGGGACTTCTAAATGTTTGAAAGCTTCCCAAGATCAGATAAATTATTTTTTTCTGGGATCAGGCAAAGTATCAGGAAACCTCTCAATCAATAATTCAATTTGCCATTTCTCAGAATTAATCCTTTTCTTAATTACTTTTTTCTCCTTGCAGTGATAAAGAGTCTAGATAGTGCTGCAAGACTGCAAAGCCAAAGAAATATAGTTTCAATATTTTAAATTATAATGGTGAAAATAATTCATGACTGAAGACAGAGGTACTAATGCAAGCAAGGGCACTTTATGGCTAGTCTAATTATTCTTAAATACTTTTTGTTTGGAAAACAGCTGTTAAATTTCCATAAAGTACAGTGGTTTAGTGACCTTTTATCAGAGCAGAAATGGTAGATAGATTTGTTGGCTCTGCTTGAGATCTCTAAAAATTCTTACATTTGAAGGTAAATCTATGTGCACGGGAGATTATAATCATGAGCTCGATTTTGGTAAGAGAGAGTGGGAATTGGGTGATTTGCCACATTAGAGCACTTTAGAAAAAATCTGTATATTGGGCAGCATTAGTCCTTGCTTCCTTAGGATCAGTTGTTGAGTTCCTCATAAGGTCAAGCATAGAGGTAACATGCTTTGTATTACGCATCTATAGATGATAGTGAGCTCTGGGTGACAATTTCCATATAAGTGTGGATTAAGAGGTTGGTTGGTTTGTTTTCTTGCTTTTTTGGTGTTTTTTTTTGTTTGTTTTTTTTTAGAACCCTTAAAAAAGAAAGAAAAATATCATCTACTAATATCTACACCACAGCTACTGGGAGTAACAAAAAACTAATATGGAGCAAAGAGTTAATTTCTAGGTTCCCTAAGAAGGGAGTAGCATCTGACAAAATTGAGTGGAACAGAAGGACAGGGAAAAAAATAGAGAGAGTAGTTTTTAATTAACAGATATTTACAATGCTAGTTACTTTTCTAAAAAAAAATAAAAATGAATAGAATCCTGCTCATGTGGAGGTGCCTTGCGCAATATTCACAGAGCTAGACGTATTTTTTAATTAATGGCAATTTCATCCTAAAAAATAATTTTAGAGAGATATAAATTACTAGTACATTTATGAGTAAAAAGAGGTTGTAGATTTTGTAAATATTCTTCATTTTAATGTTTTGTTTTGGAAATAAGTGTCCAAACATCTCATTTTGACAGCTGTAATGTAATATTTTTTGTTGTTTGAAATGTCTTATCTTTGTTTTTAAACTGAAAGCAAACAATTTTTCAGTTTTCAAAGGCAAAATTGATCAACCATTTCAGACTAGCAGTTTATTTTTGTTTATTTTATTTCAAAGGGATGCGAATAAACTACATATCCCACTCAAAATGATATACACACTAGATTTCATTTTGGGCCAAGTCAATTTATTTTTTTTGTGATATTTCAGCTACTGGACTTCTCAGGCATGTCTACCCTTGGCCCAGGGTCACCTCATTTTTCAGATTCTGAGACCTGCAAAAAGTCTAGGTAAATTCCAGTGAAACACTGCCATCAGCTCAGCAGAAGTTAGCTGAACTCAAGTTGTTTCGAATTAAATACATTTGGCAGGCAAAGTATCATTTCCCCACCTTTGGGACTACTCTTTGATACCAGTTGTTACAAGAGAGGGCTTCTTGTAAATTGTTCTCACTTAGAGCAAGGGAGAAAACTAGCATGATTTCTTTTTAGGATTAAGAGAATTAAAGTGTTGTCTAAAGTTACTCTTGCACCCTTTTTCTCTGCTCTTTTTTTATAGTTATGATGAAGCAATTTGGCTAAATGATTCATTGCTGAAAAGTCACCATCACAGGAATCATTAGTTAATTAAATGTAGAGAGCTCTCTGATCTTGGTAGAAAACATGGCTATTTTTCATTAAAAATGAAAAGTGGTCAATGTTCTTTGTGTGCTGTAGCATGGAGCCACTTCAAAAATCTAATTAAGCCTCAGTGGTACTTTTGTCAAATTTTCCCCATTTACAGCAACATGTTTTATGGATCTGGTCCTAGGAAAACAAGTTTGTCTCACTTGAATTAACAGAGTTTTAGCTTGCTCAAACTGTAATGTGTTTTCCCCGTTGTGAATCAATCCTGCTTAAGTAATGTGAATACTACAGAAATACAAACATAAAATAGTGTAAATGTTTGCGAGCTAAAATTTTGTCAGATGCTAGATTTAACATATACTATATTAGCTAGATGCCTGCTAAATATGTTCCTCTGCTAAGTGTAAGAAATTAGACAAAACAAATAAATTATTTTTTCAGTTATTTATTTGACATCTTGCTCAGGTCAGTTTCACTGCTGATACTCTCCCTCTTTATTTTAGTTCTCTCACATCTGAGCCAGTAAGAAGACACTAAAAGAAAAGGAAAATGAACTACAGAAACTATGACTTAAACAGAAGTACTCACATCTGTTAAATATGAGGCACCTGGGAGTCTTGCAGTTAAAGTAAGATTAGAACTCAAGAGATCTTAGTTTCTATTTACAGCTCTTATTCCATATGCTTGGCTTTCACACTGCAACCTTTCTGACAGGTCTCGATTGGCAGCAGTAAATTGATTCAAATTTGAGATTACTACAAAAACTCTTGAGGGATTTATACTAAACTTCCTGGTGTTGTGCAGGTTAATTTTTAACACTCACAAATGTGAATAAAATAGCTTAAAAAGCAATATTTTAATTAAGCAAGTAAAGCAAATTCTCGCAATACAGATGAACATGATAATGATAACCAATTTTTAAAGCATAATATGCTATTTTAAAGTGACTTCTCTGAGGAAAATCTATTGCTTTATGCTACACCTAATGTCGCTTTTTGCCTTACTGCTTTCTTCCACAAGTCATGCCTGGTACTCCGCAAGCTGATCAAGGTAACTTTGGTAGCTTTACTTTCAGTTTTCAGTTCCCAGTGGAGCCAGTGCAGTCTTGCAAGCTAACTGTAATCTCTTTAGCAAAAAATCTTAATCAGTTTCTTTTGTCTCTCATAAAGGTTGCCTGTGGTCCCCTGCCTTCTTGCCCACTTTCCCAGCCCTTAGCCTTTGTGCTTCAGTTCTGGAAGTAGAAGCCATCAGTTGTGTGAAGACTTACCACAGGCACATTCAGAGCTGCTTGGTAGAGTTCTGTGTTACTGTTCTTTGCCTTTGCTGTAAAGCAATGACTTTTTACACCCAAGTCCCTTTCAGCTGTAACATCTTTCCATGTGCAAAGGAAATATGTTTTAGTTTGCTCATCATTCCTTATCTCTTTCTCCTTCATTTCAACAAATGTCAACAGAATGACCTTCTCTTCCTGGACATTCCCTCCTCTAGATTTTTGGTGAAGGCTTGTGTGGGTTTTACTTTCTTTCCACACCTCAACATCAAGAGAGTACATGCTTTTCTACCTTAATGTTCACCCAGGTGGCTGATCTGCCTAGTTTTACCCTGGATATTTTGGTTGCCAACAAAACAACTCCATTTTGCACAAAGTTCTTTGTTTTTGTTTGTCCTTAATGATGGAAAGCACAGTGTTTAGGGTTTTTACATATAGAAGGAGATTAAATAGTGAGATGAGGCTATTCCTGAAGGGGATTCATCCTTCAGATAGCTTGCCATTTCTGAATTGTAGTATTGCAATTCAAATTTCTTCTTGACTACAATTAATGTACAAGACCAGATCTCCTCAGCTCTGGCCTTCTATAATACAGAAGCCATTGCTGATCAAGCTTGAATCTTTTCACCATGGCATAGGGTTAAGGCATTTTATTGTTTTTCTAGACAATCAGTGTTTTTTGAAAGATAGCAGCTAATACCTTCCCCAATCTCTTGTTCAGGAAGATTTTGATAAACGTCTTCAGCATCCTAGATTTTGAGATCCTTAAAAAATGCAAGAACTGGGCGTACCTTTTGCTGCCAGAAGATTCAGGACTTGCCTGGCTCCAGCAGTCAGAAAAAGCAGCAAAACATCCTGTTAACTAAAGGGGTGAAGGAAGCAACATAGTCACGGTTTTGGCAAGACTGGCAATACTAATATCATGTGGGAATGAGGGCTGGACCAGGGAATTTGGAAATAAAATGCTAAACCCCTTGGGAGGGAGGAGATTTGAAGGATTGAGTGAGGATTAAGTTGGTGTAAGTAAACAGAGGCAGCTTTTCAGTGGAAACCTGGGAACTTGTGGACATATGAGGAAGCACAGGTGAAGCATAAGAAGAGTGGAGGGCACAGCTGAGAGGAACTTTGTTATGAAGTCAAGAGTACTGTGTTTAATGAAAAGTAGGGAGCTCTGGGCTAATGGTCTTTTGGGCAATTTAAGGAGTCTAGGGGAGCAGGATGGTAAGAGGGCACTATATAGCATCACTTTTGCTGAGCTTTTTCCACTATGTGGGACAGTGATCTGACAGCATACCTCAAGTTGTCCTGTATGTCTCCTACAGAAGAACTGGGAACCTTCATGTCTTCCTCATCTTCCTTCTAACTCAGAAAAATGATTGCACCCTCAGGGCTTGATTTCTCTGTACCTTGATTGCACTTCCTTAAATTCTTTAGGTTTTTTACCTGTTAGCACTGCAAAGCTTCTGGGTAGAGCATGTCCTTGTTATAAGATGTACAGAACCTACCATAACATTTTCATATTAACCAAGGCTTCCATTGTCATATTCCTTTTTGTTCCCAACACACTTTGATGTTAATTTGACTTGTGTGTATGTTATTTTGTTTCACATCCTCTTCCTGAAATTCGGCCTATTTCCACCCACGTTCTGACTGCAGCCCTTACACCTTTTATTTCTTATTTTCACTTTTTTCAACCTCATGTGTTAAATATTTATGTTTTTTCTCCTTCTTTATGATTCATAGTTATCTATTAATACCTCTCCACTTCTTGAATGTAAAATTAACCTCCATGGGTAATATATGGCAGTGGTAAAGTCTGGAGTGGCGATTTGACTCCCAGCAGGAGAATGGACAAATGACGTCACCATTCTAAATCTTCTTTACCTCAGTCAGTGTGGCCCAGAAAAGCCAAACAAAAAGAACTCGCACTTATTCACTTTTAGCAGTTGACCACTGACAGTAGGGAAGGCCAGAAAATAAAAATTATTTTTTCTGTAAAACTTCAGGATTTTGAAGTTGTCTACATGTGTTTGTGAGAAGAAAACAATAAGTTTTGGTTTTGAGGATTCGGGATTTTTGAAAATCAGAAATAAATTAGAATATTCTGTCTCCAACTAGTTAATAGATATTGGCAGTGGTTGGGATTCCTATGGGCCTCAAAAGGTCCATATTGAAGTTCTTGCTGGTTCCTAGTCATCAGAACTCTCTGGATGTACTTAAATGACAAAAAATAGAAAAACACCTCAAAATTTGGCTAGTAAGTAACTTTTCACACAGGAGAACTGAGCACCACATAGCACATTAAATCTCCAGGTTTAAATCCCACAACAAAGTCAAAGCAGCAAGGATTTAAATCTCATCCTCCTACATGCTAAAAGAAATCCTTAACTACTTTGGGAAAAAAATGCTTTTTGTTATTTTAAAAAAAAATATGTATTGGGGACTGAAGTTACTTATTCAACTAACCAAATTGGTTTTGTATTGTGTTATCCCTCCAAGAAACATTAATAAATCTTAAAGCATTATAAAATGAAAGAAAGACTTACTGGTTTTCATCAGCTTTCAGACAGTTGAAGTGCATATCTGCAAACTAGCTACTGCTTGACTATGTGGAAATAAACCATGACTGCCATACTTTTTCAGGTCCCACCCCTGGGAAACCAAAACTCTACTCACAAAACTTTTTCCAACATTTCCTACATTTCTCTTCACTCTGAATACATTTACATACCTAAACCAAAGCATGCAGATCTTGAAGATATATCACTACTTAAATGTTTGATCTATTTCAGTACTGTCAGGTAAATTACTTTCAAAATAGGTAGCTGACACACATGCACTGGCACCTGCCATTTTTGTGATGCTCTACACAGAATAACTTTTTAGAAAAAAATAATTTTTCCTTACTTCAAGGAAGACTTAAAAGTATTTGATTGTCATCCAAAGTAAGCTGATTTATGTTATCCTGGTAATTTACGGGAGCCTTAAAGTGCGTGTGTATGAATTGGAGTGCTATAGTTTATTTTGTATCCATTTTCATTAGTAGATAGTACAATGAGGCATAAATGTAAAATAAGAAAAAGGTCTCATTCTTGTCACTTAAAAAAAAAGATCTTCTCATAAGCATGCTTTCTAGTACTTGAAGACAAAAGTTATGAACTATCAAGATCATGTAACAAGGTAAACAACAAATTTCTTTTGATTTGAAGGTATAAATAGAATCTGGTCTTTCTTTCTTGCAGAAAACATTATACTCTATAGAGCAAGAAAATCTAAGGAATAAAATCCTTAGAAATAGAGTTAAACAAAACATAGAAAATTTTTCTGCTGAAATTATTCCATATAAATCAGAATATTGTATGGCCAGAAACTTCTCTGTATCAGAATAGAACTCTGAACCTTTTGACATGGTGTAGTGGGTCTGTCTGAGCTGATTTTCCCCATACAGCCCTCATGCTGCNTCCATCTTACTCTCTCCCCGCTTGCCTTGCTGACGGAGGTTTTGGTGGGGATGGGGGGAGTGATAGAGGGACTAGGGGTGGGCACCGGGCACCTAGCCAAAGTAAACCCACCACACATGGAAATCTATTTATTGTCTGTAGACTAGAGTCGGACTTAGTTTCTGTCTGAACAAATAATTTATTCTTAGAAGGCAGTATCAGACCAAGTATAATACTTTGTTTTATCTTAAATGAAACAGTTTAAAAAAATTCCTTTATTGGTATTTTAAAATAAATAAATGTTCCAGTACCAGCTGAAACCTTTTTTTTCTTGAGAAGCTGGTGGGTTTTGCTAGATGTAAATACTGAAATTCAGCCAGTTCTGTGAATATTTTCATAGTTGTCTAGTTATAATCCAGCAATAAATATGATAGGATATGTAAGTGCTTGTAATTGACAGACTACAGAAGATGAAATGTACTTTATCTTTAGAGTGTAATCTCTGTGAAGTTAGGCACATGGCTTCTTGTGTAGGATAAGAAAAGAGTTAGCTGCCTCATAAGGACAATCTGAACCATGCCCACACTGAGTTCGTTACACAGAGTTATCTGGAAGCTCCAAGCATGGGAAAGGGCAGCGGTCTCTCTGTTTTCTTCTTTATTCTCAAAGTGGCTTTTAGAATTACAAAGATGTTTTTGAGCCCGCCCTAGAATCCAAATCCTGACTTCTTTCCAGAAGGTAAATGATGTTATTCTACCAAAGAACTGTGTTTGAGTGGGCTCACTATTTTGAATTGGAGACATCTGCCACAAGAGCCACAGATTCTCTTTTTCCTGATAATTTCCAGGTGACTAGAGGATAGGATGCTGAAGAAAATTTCCTTAGTTGAAGAAAATCACAGAATCATAGAATGTTTTAGGCTGGAAGGGACGTCTAGAGGTCATCTCGTCCAGCTTCCCTACACAAGTAGGGACATCTCTACCTAGGTCAGGCTGCTCAAAGCCCCATCAAGCCTGACCTTGAAGGACTCCAGGCATGGGGCCTCCACCACCTCTCTGGGCAGCCCATTCCAGTGATCTATCACCCTCATATTAAAGAACTTTTTTCTAATATCCAGTCTAAATCTATCCTTTCCTAGCTTAAAACCATTACTCCTAGGGAATATAAGCTCCTATCTTCTATGAAAATATCCAGATCACAGAGCTGAAGGTGAACTAATACTCCAGTTCAACTTCTCCTTTAGTAATCACCCCATCTGGAAAAATAGGCCAAACCAACAAATCAAGCATTAGCAGCAGCATAACCAAGGATGATCCTGTTACTACTTCCATTGCTGAAGCTGGAAAGACTTCCTAGATCTGCTTGCCTTGTGAAAACACAAAGTCACACTGATCAAATGAAGTACAAATTTGACTGGAAGGATAAAAAGAATATCTAGAGATATAAAATATGTTGTGAAATCAACAGTGTGGGTAGTAAAATGATGTTACATTGCAATAATGTGTTGTTTCCTAATTATTAGATTTCCAATCTTGACCATCGTTTGCCTCTTAATCTAATCTTCACAGTATGAGTTTTATTTACTATTATTGTCCTTCATAAAACGAATCTTTACAAACTGCATTTATAGATATACTCTTTAAATGGAAAACATACTTTTAATCAGTTTGGATCGTATATTGTCTGACAAGAACAAAATGTTATATTTGAGAAGCTCTAGGCCAAGACACAATCTGATTCAGAAATATTTGTTTCTTTTTAGATAAAGTATAAAAGTTTCTTTGTATGAATAATTCCTATTACAGATCAGAAAGTCATAGACACAAGATAAGAACACAATCTCTGTTCCAAAGAATTTAATATCAAAGTCATGACTTACTAACTAGATTAGGTAATAACAACTTATCAAGCTGTATATCTTCGTCTACATATTTCCTTTTGTTTCACTGAGTGGTGTAAATCAGACCTCGATCTCACACTCTTACACATCTGTCTCATTTTACTAGCTAATTCAAAGAATCTATTAAAATTCACGAAGTTAAGCAGCAGCTGTGTAAGTATTTGCAAGGTCAAGGCCTTGTAGTTTAAATCTTTACTACATGTGTATGCACAACTTAGCAATAGGGGGCCTTTAAGTCTCATTTGCATCTTCTTGGCCAAAACATGAGAGCAATTTTTTTTCAATACTCCAAACTCTACCTTGGAAGCCTTGGAAGGAAAAAAGAGGGGTACTAGCCTTGGTGATAAAAGAACATTTTTACAGATGAGCTACATGAAAACTTCAAAAGAGCTTTGCAACTAGCAAGCCTTTTACGCTTTGTCATTCAAAATGTTATCTCTATTTCTTAGCTCGATATTTGTTGGGAAATTTTGGATTCTCTGTATAAATTTTCTTTTAATTGATATGAATTAATTTAAGAATATATATTTTTCTTTTTTTTTTTTTACTGTATATTTGTAAGCCAAATTCATTTTTCCAGCACTAGACAGCATATTTACATTTCATTAGTATAGTTTATCATTGTATTTTGCTAGAAACTCACATGCGAGACTGTAGGCAGTGCACAAAATAAATAAACCCATGAAAATCCCCAAGAGTCTGCATGGATGAGAGTCTGACAAGAAGCTGGGGATATATACTTGTTGAAGGGACCTGGTTCTGAAAAAAAAGACTATTTTAACTTCCCTTCCCATCTCTCTCGTACCAGCAATGATCATTCTACCAGTGTGTGCGCATAAATGTATGAGATTTTCATGCCTTTGTAGGAAATTTTGCTAGAAGAATCACCTTAGCAGGGTTAAAGTAAACATAAGAAACTTCTAGGTCATGATTTTAGAGATTGCTAATAACGATGTTTAGTAGGTATTCATCAAGAGTCAGAGAAAAATTCTGTGTGAACAGTACACTTGCTAAAATCTGGTGTATTAAACACAGACTTGCAAATACTATTAGCTAGCTTCATATATAAAATTATTAAGACACATACACATCATATATGTGTTTAACATATATATGTAAAGATAAAACAGGATATATGTGCAAGCTGTTGGAATAAAACGAGGAGAAAATAAGATACTGGTTCAGTATGAATCTGCAAATTTTCTGTTTTCAGAGACTTCAGCTTACACTGGTGACTTTTAACATGACTATAAACAATGAAAGAGCTTGTAAGAGAAGAATTTTCAATATTCTGAGATAAGAACATTCACCTGAAAGCTTCAAGAATTTTATTCAAATCCCTGAAGAGGAAAAGCATAGTTTCATATTTGACTGCATCAGTTTAAAGGTAAATGACATTCTCAGATGGTAACTTTGCAAATCCCCTTTGGAACTCCATCAGTTCACAGTGAATACTTAAAGAATTATTATAGAAACTATTTCACTTGTTAGTACATAACACTGACCTGAAAAATTGCATTTTTATGTCCTGATGACTATCCCGATGGATAGGAATGTCTTCAGGAAGGACATAAATGTGAATCTGGGTCATAAACCCATTTTACTCCTCTGGTTATTATGGACTACTTACTGAAAACATCATGCTTTAGGGCAGAGGGAATAATCCTCTCAGAAATTCCATTAATCTTTTGTGAGATGGACCCAAGATGAGCAGATTACATACATGAGGCCTGGAGCAACCTGATAAATCAGCCTCAACACTTTTTGTAGTTCCTTCCCTATGAGATTCAAGTACTTGCACATACCTGTGCTCCAACCACATGTCAAACATGATCATGAAAGCCTCACTGACATTGTTTTGAAGCCTTATGAATGCTTGTAAGCTCGACATCAAGCTATAATTGTGTAGCTGCTGCATGAAGGCAGCTGTCTTGAGGTCTATGACTCTACAACTTTATCTCCCCTACCCACCTTGCAAACTGCACAAACCGAAATGCTTTGGATTGAATGGCACAATTTCTGTCCAAAGTTGCATCATTTTTTATTCCTTTTTTTTTCACTTGGCAAGAAAATTTGAACACACATGGTGCAACCTATTCCTGAATGAGGACTACAACAGAAAAGGCGAGTCGTCTGCAGACCTTTGCAACTTCTACAAAAATCCATTTTTCACTTTAAAAATATTCACAGTGTCCATCCCCCTCCCAATAATATTCCATTTCTCATTCGTTTACTCCCCACTGTGGTTTCCAGTCCCCAATCTATTTTCAATCCAATTAAATTTACTGGGGGGAGGGAAGGAAACCTTGAAGAATAGATGAAAAGAGAAGTAAAATTATATTCTGAGAAAGTGTAAAAACTTTTCAATTTTAAGATTTTTTTCTTTCAAAATGTTTCCTTTTCTTCCTATTCCTTCTCAGTGGAAATCCATGCAAGTTAATTGCTCCCCTGTAAAAGAATCCTTATGCAATCAGGATTTAAATGTGGCTGTTCATCTGAGCTTCTACACAGTGGAGAGACCTTTTTATACTAGTGTTTCAACTCTGGGTTTTCTGTTCAAGATGTTACCGTCTATAAAGTCTTAAATAATTGAAATGTTTCTTCAGAGATGTTTTGCTCTCTATGCCCCATCACTGTATGTGAAATCTAAAGAACTGTAGATTTGGGACTGTGGGATGGCATTTTTACTGTCCACAAGAAAGGGACTCTCAATATAGTGTCAGAAGGTGTGGATTCAGTATGTTCACCTTCCAGGTAATCTATTGAATGCCTGTATCTTGAATCTTGTCTGAGAAGACGAAGAAGAGATGCAAGAGCATCTCTTTAATCAGCCACTCTTCACCCAAGGATGTTGATAGCCCACTGATAAGCAGCATCTCTTGATGAATATTCCTTTTTTTTTAAGGATTCTATCATGGGCTTGAGCTTTACAGAACTATGCAAACCCTTAATGTAGTCCTAATTTGGAAGACATTCTTATTCTGCTAAATGGCAATCTACTCCAGCTGCTGAAATAGTAGATAACTTTCTTTTTTACAGTAAATTATATGATAAGTATATGTTATATGAAATAATCCATTAATAATCCAATGAAATTCTATTTTTATACATGGGTATAAAGTATTTTTAGTAGGAGACAGCACTCTGAAGCCTCTAGAAATATACAGCAGTTAAGAAACGAACAATAAAGAGAAATAACTTTTAAAATTAAAAAAATATTTCTAGATAGAAGAATGGTGTAAATAGTTTGATTTAAATGGTTAACTTGCAAACATTCTTCATGTTCCTAGTTTCTTTCCAATAAGATACTATTTCTTTATGATTAATGAGGGGAGAAATGCCATACATGTCTCTCTATACTTAGGTGATCATTCAATAATGGTATTTGTACAAAATTACCTACAAAACAAATGAGAACTGGGGTAGAATCATATCAGATGCATTTAATATTGCTCATAGCTTATACTTATGTAAGTGAGGTTGCAATCAACCTTAAGTTCTAATTTGCCGAACACTCTGAAGATTGCTTTTACTGAATTTTCTTTCTTATTATCCATAGATATTTTTCTTTTCTTCTCTGTCCTTTTAAAACTTAGCTTAGGTAGAACTGAGAAAAAAATTTTCTCCTTGTTGGAAATCTGGCAATTGAATTTCTTGCTTGAATCCCAAATCAAGATGGAAATTCGGAGTATTGACTGTTTCACATTAATTTAGAAATAGACTCAGAAATACACTGTGTTTGTTGAGATATTTTAGAGTTAAATAAATTTTCCCCAAATTTGAAACATTTCTTTTAGCTCTACTGAGTCACAATTAGGACTTCATAGGGGCTGGAGCAGCTGGCCCCAGCCACAGGCATCAGGCATCTCCATGGGGACAGGAACAGGCCAAGGGTAGATCAGGACATGAGCCCATGGGTTGGCACCTGGAACAGCAGGGCCATCCTCAAGCCCAGGCATTTCTGCATCATGATGGTGACCTTGCTCTAATGTGGCCTCCCATGGGCCATAGTGGACCTGGCCATGACATCCCCACGGTGTGTTGAGAGCCTTCTGCATGGTCACTGCAGACTATAGCAGACTTATGCTACACGTCAACTAACAAATTAACCTGGGAACATCCTTGGAGTCAAGAAAATTTTTGTCTGTCTTTATGGAGAGGACATAAACCAGCATGCTTTTGATTCATCCAATCTGTCACTTTTTCAAACAATTTCCAGACACACTTTGACAGTTAAAACTCCTCAGGATCACCCTTAATAAAGAGTTTACATACAGCCAACTTTGGAAGTAAAATCACTTCCTATTAGAACCATGTGGACATTTCTCTATTGGTTGTCCTCTATGCTCAGGAACATTCCTGGTCATAATATATTTAACTGACATGGATATATCCTCTGAAATTTATGACTGTTTTAAAAGCCCTCACTGTATCAGTAGAATCACAGTTTTGCATTACATCATGGGAAATGTAATCTCTGTGAAGCTGACTGTCTTGAATATGATGAAGGCACTAGCTATCTGCCATAAGGCAAGGGAGCAGTGGAGATAAGTAACATAGCATTTTACTAAATTAATTCAACACGAACTATTTGTAATCATCAAAAAAATAAGATATTATACTTCATATTGATTTTTACCCTATCTTGAATCCAGTTGTGTCTTGGAGCATGAACTGCAGAATTTACTAGTTACATCAGTGTTTAGGTAATTCTAAGCTAGGACACATACATCCTCTGTTACAGCCCTTTTATTCTGTTTTAATATAGAATCACAGGCCATGCTAAAGGTGCTACTCAGAATTCTCTTTAATAATCTCCAAAGCATAATAGCCCCAATGGACACTGTTAAGTGACATCAGTCTTTGAATTTTAATAGTAGTGGTAGTCCTACTTTCCAGCAGGATACAGTGGGCTATGCTTACATTCCTCAGTTTCTCATTTATATGTTAATAACTCTCAAATGCATTTATTTGATGAGTATTAAGTATATTCTAGTGAATCTAGGTAAGGCTTGTTCGTTAGATAATATTATTCTGTTATTTTCTTCTGGCCAGTCTTATTAAAGGTAATATTGTAGTTACCCATGTTGGGGAAAAAAAAAAAAAAAGAAAAGTAAAACTACAAAAAGTGAACTCATGGAAGATACATCATTGATCCAGAGGGAAATCAGAAGATAACTGGATTATTGAAATACTGAAAACTGTATGGAGTGCTACAGTACAGAGTGTGAGATTATCTACCTGGGAACTAATAATAAGAATTTCTGCTATAAATGGTAGTATGTTAGCTGAAAATTAGAATGGAAGAAAATCATGTTAGAGCAGTTAGCCATACATTGTATGCATATAACACATGAGGATCTCAGCTGTGGCATTGCCAGTAAAGGCTAAGGTTCTGACATCTTATGCAACTCCTTGTACAACATTTAGATGTGGAAGCAAAGGGTGGGAATGGGAAATGAAGGCACAAGAATGATTTGTTGAGCAATGAGGTGTGATCACTGAGATCATGGGTCAGGTCTTTTGCTAGGTGTACATGGTTAAACACGAAGATGTTTGTGACCGTACTATCTTTGCCATACGTCAGATGCCTCTGTAATAAACTGTGTGGCTTCCCCTGGAAGAAGAAAAAAAAGATGTTACTGATCTAACCAAAACTACGCAATTCTTAAAAGAACAACCAGGCCTAAAAATTTAAGATAAAATTCCAAATAAAGTATCTGGCCTTGCCAGAAGTGGGATTCCAAAGATCCTCTCAGACATGTATGGGAGAAAAGGTACTTTCATATAGAGATTTATTTGTTTATCAAAGAGATTATATAAGTTATTTGTTCACAATAGCAGGTGATGGGACTGAGACTTGGGGCGTGTTCCTTTGTTCTCTTCAAAAAGTAACTGCTCAGGTTGTTATCTTCCTGTCCATACCAAAACAATAGTAGGTGAGTCTGGTGTTAAAATTAACTTCCTTTTTTGAAACTTTAGAATTTTACACTGATAAGGGAAGACCACATACTGCATCATCTAATTAGTTTCAAAGACTTGGTGCAAATGTTAGGATTTAAGAAAAGAAGGAAGTGACAAAGAATCATAAAATAGCTGGGAGGCGCATAATACAAAACTAAAAACAAAAGAACAACAGTTTCTTTACCAAAAGTGATATTTTTTAAGTTGAACACATTCCATTATTCAAATAAGATTGCTTAAAGTTAACATGTTCTGGTGGTTTCTGTGGAAACAGGGTCAGAAAGCTGTAGGTAGTCAGCATGCAACTGTTAGCTGAGAAGGAGAGCTTTCACTTGCAGATTTCAGGAGCTGCCTGCCTGCTGGGAAACATGTACGAAGAGACAGCTTCTAAAAGTAGTCCTCAGGGTTTTAGGCTGGAAAGGTGGAAAGGATGCAAAGGTTACAAAAAAAAAAAAAAGAAGGAAGTAATAGTCTAAAACTTATGAAAAAAAAAAAATTTGAAAAAAGGTATTAAAAATACCAAATAGTATTAAAAAGTATAATCGTTTAACTTTACAAAATATCAATATTTTTAGTTTGCTATATTATAAATGGGAGATTTCAGACAATTCAGTATTTTTGTGAGAAATTTAATTGCAGCCACAAGAGCAACTATTAATGAATCTACAGATATCCATTCAAGCCATAAACTAATTAGTTGTGGTACTAGTATAATATCTGTTACAGGCAGGACAATGTAAAAGACAACCTGTAATGCACCTGGATATGGGGCTTTATTTAAGAGCCAACAAGTTGAGGGCTTTTATCCTCTGGCTATTTTTGGGAAAGTCAGTCAGAAAGTCATGTTAGTTCACAGCTATATCTGTTCCAGGTGTCCTGCCATCCTAGGCATACCCTAGTGCTCCGTATCATGCATCTACCTCATCCCTAGGATCTTCCCACTTCTAGGATGTTTTCTTTAGCCAGGGTCTTCACCCTTCCCTTTCCTGGTCCCCTTCTTTCTCACACTTTTTTTGGAACCCCTCTTTTCAGTACTAGCCCATAGTTTTCCTGCCCTAAATAATCTTTGTGCAGAAGCAGAACATGTGATCAGCTGACTCTGTCTTATGTTACTAATTGGAGGATTCAGGACTTGCCACTTTTATTCAGTGCAGGTATTAATAAAAGCCCTCACCCGTTGCAGCTAGCAAGTAGCAGGCTTCTGTTTGAGAGTTCAAAAGTTCGGTTTTGGACATCCACCATACACATACACAGACAATTATCCACTGGCATTCACAGTTTCAATTAGTTTTGCACCTACAACACTATCACATGTGACACATAGTAGCACATGCATTAATGCATATTCTCTCTAAAAAGACACATCCAAAGGAGACCTGATCTTGAGAAGACAGTATCTTCTTACTTTCTATAAAATACCGGGGAATCAAAAAGAAAAGCGCCCCAAAATTCTGCTAAATTTTTAAGAATGGGAAGGAGAAGAGAAAAATAAATTAAACATATGAAAAGGAAAATTAAAGTGATTAGTCAGTGTGCCCTGATGTTCCTCTCAGTTCATCACATTTCCCACCTATCATGTGGAATACAAGTTGCTTCATTTTCTTTTTTACTGCCTATCTATTCAAAACTGTTTTCTGAATGTATAAAACCAGCTCTGAGTGTCATAGATGGAGCTGTAGGAAAACCAAAATTGTTTTGTCTTTTTTCAACTTCCACATTTTGGCATGTACAAATTTCTTATGATGGCCCACTGATGGTGTTTGGCAGTGGCAGCAAAAAATTCCTTGGTACAATAGAGAACTGGGGAACATGTGGCAGAGGACAAAAGAATAATCTTGTTGTGGGTCAGGACAGGTTTTTCTTTCACAGAAAGACACAGCTCTGCACCTTCTGGTTAAGGACACAGTGGAAATTCTCTAGCAATGTGAACCCAATAATGGGCTCAAGTTAATATGTCTTGCTCTTTAGGAAAGCATAAAACAGCTTTATGTGTTTGGGTTTTTTTAACCAATCCTAAACAAAAGCAAGTTTGTCTTTATTATAAAGCAACATTTTAGTTGCCCCAGTTTGCAAATGCAATACAGGAAAGTCACATCTTCACAAAATACTGTCTTTGTGTTCTTGTTTTTATAGTTCATTTCCTGTTGTTTATTATTCAAAGACCACTCTGATGCAGGAACATGTCTGACTGATTGCTCTATACTTCTATTTAATATCTCCTTTTTCTGTGACCTTTATTCCCATGGGATTTTTGAATATTGCTCTCCTCTGAGTCCCTGCCTTCTTGATATTCATCTTGAATGCTAGTATCACTGCAGCTTCTCTTTGGCCTCTTACATAGTGTAAAGGTGAATGAATCACAAGATATCTGAAACTGATAGATGCTAAAAGGTGTGATAAAAGCACAGAGAGCTCTCTTTTCTTTTTTTTCAGTCCTTCTTGCATATTTTGCTACAGTTCTATTTTCAAATTGGGAAGACAAGAAGCATGGTTCAAGAGTTTGTTTTCCATGATCATGACTTTACTGCTTGCTTATTTTTCACGTGTGGCTGATAAATTCTGAATGTTAGGGTTTTCATTCCAATGACAACCAGGACCAAATTATACAGGTTCAACAATGTGTTGAAGGCCTGAAAGAGAAAGCTGAATAAGAAACTTTTGCTCCACTCTCCAAGACAACATCAATGTTATCCTCAAAAAGATCCTTATGCTCTGAACTTGCAGTAGTAGTGCACCTAATACATTAACCTTTTCTATATGAGAGCTAAAATTGCACAGAGCACAAAAATTTTCCTTATTCAACTATACAATCTTTCTTTACTTTGGTTGCTTTAATTATGGAAAAAGATTATTTCACACTGTTACAAGGATAAATTCACTGATTTCCTTGCGATACTTTCAGAAAATATGATGTGAAATCCAAATGAGGATCTAGATATTTACTGCAATCTAAGATAACGATTTAATTTGCTCTTCTAATTTGTGCAATTTCATTCTCTGAATCAGAACTTCCATCACTTTACATTATGCAAAAATCACACAGTAATTGTGATGTCTCTAAAATATGTGTGTTCACTATATTCTGGTAGTGCCAAGTATATAAATATCCTGGTACTTGGCAAAGTCAAAACCTGGGAAATGCAAATCAAACTAAGTTTGACATTTGAATGACTTCAGATAAATACATGTGGTGCTTCAGTAAAATCAGTTATTTTGAATATGCACATCAGAGCTAGTAAGGGTTTAGTAAATGATCGTGTGTATATGTCTATAGGTATACACATATGCACATATACATACACACAGACATGCACATGTCATAGAATCATTTAGGTTGGAAAATACCTTCAAGGTCATTGGATCCAGCCCTTAACCCAGCACTGCCATGTCACCACAAAGCCATATCTCTAAGTGCCACCTCTATATGTCTTTTAAATACCTCCAGGGACGGGGACTCAACTATTTCCCTGGGCAGCCCATTCCAGTGCTTGACAACCCTTTCTGTGAATAAAGTTTTCCTAATATACAATCTAAACCTCCCCTGGTGCAACCTGAAGCCATTTCTCTATTGCTTGTTACACGGGAGGAGAGATCAGCAACCACCTCGCTACAATGTCAAGTAGTTGTAGAGGGTGAGAAGGTCTCCCCTCAGTTTCCTTTTCTCCAGATTAAAGAACCACAGTTCCCTTAGCCATTCCTTATAAGATTTGTGCTTTAGACCTAAAAGGAGACCTTATTGCAGCCTACCAGCTTCTGAAGGGGGCCTATAAGAAGACTGGGGAGGGACTTCTTACAAAGGCCTATAGTAATAGGATGAGGGGTAATGGTTTGAAACTGGAAGACAGTAAATTTAGACTGGAAATTAGGAGGAAATTCTTCACTCTGAGGGTGGTGAGACACTGGAACAGGTTGCCCAGGGAAGTTGTGGATGCCCCATCCCTGGAAGTGTTCAAGGCCAGGCTGGATGGGACCTTGAGCAACTTGACCTATTGGGGGAGTCCCTGCCATGGCAGGGGAATTAGAACTAAATGATCTTTAAGGTCCCTTCCAACCCAAACCATTCTATGATTCTATGACCTTTCACTACCTTTTTTTCTCTTCTTTAGACATGCTCCAGCACCTCAAAATCTTTCTTGTAGAAACAGGCCCAAAGCTGAATAAAGTCAAGATGTGGCCTCACCAGTGCTGAGTACAGGGAGATGACCACTTCCCTAGTCCTGCTGGACATACTATTGCTGACATTGACCTTCTTGGCCACCTGGCCACACTGCCAGCTCATATTCAGTCAGCTGATGATAAACACCCCCAAGTCCTTTTCTGCTGAGAAGCTTTCCAGACTCTCTTCCCCAAGCCTGCAGTGTTTCTTAGGGTTGCTGTGACCGAAGTTCAGGACCTGGCAATTGGCCTTGTTGAATCTCATACAGTTGGCCTCAGCCCAGTTATTCCAGTCTGTCCAGAAGAAATACAGAATTAAATAAAAGTGAAGAAATGGTTGATACTCTTAGGATTTCTAGCAAGAATAGCATTCTACCTGCAAGTATTCTGCTGGATGATCCTTTCATAGCAATTTTTTTGTTCATGTGTCATTATTAATCATGTTAAACCTCTGAGGAATTCTGAATGGCTTCCACTAAGGAGTAACTAAACAACACTCTCTCAGCAGTAATCAAAACAGTGGAAGCCACTAGCTCATAATCTCATAATGAGGGTAAATGGAAATACTAGCAACTGGGTTTAAAGGCTTAACAACATAAGTTGGTGTAGCCTTATGACTTCAAAACAGCCCTAGAGGGGGGAAAAGACAAAAATATGTCAAAAGAAACATTTGTTGTGTTACCTAAGTAGCTGGCAGATAATGAGAAAGAGTTCTGACTAAAAACCAATTTAGGATATATGAATCAAAAGACTATAAAATTATAGAATCATAGAATTATTCAGGTTAAAAAAGACCCTTGGGATCATCGAGTCCAATCATCAACCCTACTCTATAAAGTTCTCCCCTAAACCATATCCCCCAACACCACATCTAAATGCCCCTTAAACACATCCAGGGATGGTGACTCAATCACCTCCCTGGGCAGCCTATTCCAGTGTCTGACTACTCTTTGTGTGAAAATTTTTTTCCAAATGTCCAGTCTAAACCTACCCTGTTGCACCTCAAAGCCATTGCCTCTTGTTCAATTGCTAATTACCTGTGGGAAGTATAACTCAACTTCTATAGAAGCAGCTCCTTTGCAACTACTGCTGAAGATTCCTGTTGACACAGACCAGGGACTTATTCTGACTTTTTGCAATTGCCTCCCTCTCTGCACATGTAAGTTTTCTTTCAATGGACAAAATGTGTGTGATAAGGCCATAAGCAGGTTTCAGATGTGGGATCTAGGAAATGCTTCTAAATCTCCCAGCTGCCAAACATCCACAGTTCTCAGAGAAACAGCCCTCTTTGAATGTAAGTAATACTGCCTTGATATACTTGTCTTTGATTTAATTTCATGTAATCCCCCCCTCATGTTGCTTAACTGCTGAGGAAAAAAAAACCCACATAAAAATAACCTTAAAGATACTGTGGTAAAACTGAACAGGTGAGGAAGAAGGGTTATAAATGTCAAGAACAGTGATCTTGTATCATAGTTGGTGCATTTTATTATTTCTGTTTATCTAATCCTGCAGCAAAGCTCAGCTAACTAAAGTTAACTGACCACTAATCTTGCCATTCACTGCATAGCAGTCATGCATATATCAGAACCAATTTCAAGACGAAAGACTACACTTGCTACAGTAATTTCTGAGAATTATAAACTATTTGTGTCGAGTTAAGTATTCTTTGAATGATAGAACTGCCCTGTTACAGCATGTGTTGGAAGAAGTGAAAGAACTAACAGGATGTAACATAAAGTTGAAAGTCTGCTACAGTTTCTTTCTGCAACAAGCAGAACGTCTGGAATATTCTTTAACATCCGAGTGAATTTTGAGAAGAAAAGATACTATGCTAAGAATCAGAAAGTTCCCTACATTGCAGCTGTCTTAGAACAGAGAAGTACCTGAATACTTATCAGTTCCTAAATTCCTCTTCAATAATTGATATTTTGCACTTACAGAGGATCTTTGATCACAAATGATTAAAGAATTCTAGAAATATTGCTTAGTGCATCCTTGAAAGATCTTTTTTAAAATAAAAATATTTTTTCCCACATTAAAAAAATCAGCAATCAATAGGTTGATATAAGAAGAGTTTAATAATGGAAATAAAATATACTTGATATTAGTAATAATATGAAAATGAAAATAACAAAAAGAGAAAGAAATAAACACCAAGAAAACCAAATTATTCAAATGAAAAACAATTGCTCACCACCAAATGACCAATGCCCAGGTTGTTGTTGCCTCCTGGCCAGCTTTCTTTCTAGTTTATATGCTGAGCATGATGTCACATAGCATAGACTATCCCTTTGGACAGTTAGCGTCAGCTGTACTATCTTGCCTTCAGAGTAAACTGTCTCCTAGGTGCTGCTCTTTAAAGAGCTTTTGAGTTCTTACTGAAGAGCTGTAAAACCTTATGGTTGACTTCTCCTTTTGCCCAGAATTAAAAATATAGCTCAAATGCTAAGGATCTTTTCAGAAATTAACAAAATAGTAAAAGGGATAAAGATGTTGGATGCATATGACATGAAAAAAAAATATGCACGATGCATGTATATAACCTAGTCATTTTTTGACATGAAAGAAATCTAAGTGCAAAACAAGTACTTATAAGAAAACACACGCTTTGGGGTTGTAAAGAAAGTGCAATGTGGAGCATGTGAAGCCTGCCTAGCTTTTTAAGATGTTTTGTATTTATTGAGAATAATAGTAACAAAATACAGCTAAATGCAGTCACACCTTATCATGGAATTTTTATCTCCCTTTTTTTTTCTTCTACTTCTTCAGAGTATATATTCTAAGTCCAAGACTAACTTTCGTAACTCGTGGATGAGACACCAAATTATGAAAAAACAAGATTTCAAGAATATTGCAGCCCATAACTGTTTCTAAACAATACTGATGAAATGCACTATGCCTAAAGTAGGAATGTTTTAGAAGATAGTGGGAACATGAATCATCCCTGAATCATACTCTCTTCATACACAAATCCAAATGAAGGCCCATTAGGCATAAATAATCACGTCCAGGAATACTTAATATTCCAGTTTGACCAATTAATTTTCTGAATCCCTTGGTCGGAACAATATTCCTTTTCTACCCAAGCTTATTTCCTGAACACGTCACAGGACCACTGCATTACCCACAAGCTCTTCCTAAAGATGAGTAGCTTTCTTCCTGATCTGTAATTACTTAATCTGGAATACTTCCAATTTCATGCTTAGATGAAGAGGTAATAACAAAAATGTCAAGACATTGTCAATAATACAAGAGACTTAAATTCAGGTGGTTAGAGGAGAAGTGGACCTTGCCAAATATGTAACAATAGGGTGTTTAATATTTGAATAGTAGAAGTTTGCTAGTTATTGATTATTATTTATTGCACTGCCCAAAAGAACAAATGCATCACCTTGTTCTTTAACTGATCAATACATTGCTTATAACAAAAGCATAAAATTGCCTTTGGCAACTTCTCATGAGGTACTTCTGACTATATAAGATGCTACCTATGATAGTAACTATGCGTTTTGCATATGTTAATAAATGATCTTAACGGTAATAAACAGCAGTTTAATATCAATCATGGCCAACTGCTACAGTGTTGCTTCTTTTCTATGGCTGTCAGCACAATTAGAGCACTGCAGCAGAATTCAATTCCCCAGTATCATATAGAAAAGCAACTCTTGCCTGTGCTCCTAGATTCTGATCCAATAATTACCTCTGCAAGGAACTACATCCATCAATTACATCCATTAGATTACACGTGCCTTGGCAATGCTGATGCTTTATACCCACTATAATTCAGTTGCGGTACTCAGCCTACGGTGCATCCTTTTATTAACCTTGGAAATCTAAGACTATCCTTGGTCATCTAACATCAGTCTACAATACTTATTTTTGTACACACATGTCAAAGTACAGGCTAAGCCTGTGCTGACAGATTGTGTGAAAAAGTGTGCAGAACTGAATACTACCAAAATTATCTCCTACCAGAGCCAAGAGTACTTTTTGACTTCTTAAAATAAATCATTATTTAAATTAAAATGTAGAAAAAAAATTGCTAGGATAATAACTATAGAATTTTGGAAATCATATTCTCCATGGGCAAAGCAAAGGTAATTTTTTTATAAACAGTGAAACCTCTTGTTACGTTCTGCCTTTTATCTTTTGTATTGCAGTATGAAAATTTAAATGACTAGAGGTATGAATAAATAGAAGGTTATAATGTGATTATGAGACATCTAAGAGCAGGACAGTAAATAAATGGATTTAACACCTATTAGTATGTGCTTTTGTTAAAACTCCTTGTTACCTGGGAAGAGAGAAGTAAGATGGTATTGCTCTCCATACTGACTGCCATATTGAACTCATTATTAAAGTTGTTACATTGTTGTTATTACTGTTCTTTTAAACAATCAGTAAATGTCTCAATACAGTATTTTTTTATGGACTAGAGACCAATGAAGTTAACTTTGGGCAGTAACACAGGTGGATTACAAACATCATTCCAAAACTCAAACCCCTAAAATAGGTTTTCAGGATTATCATGGATAGTAGGCACCTAAATCAGCTTAACAGGCTTTTTTTCTTGATTGTTAAGATATTAAATGGTTTGAACATCATTTGGCTCCAATTTTAATCCCATAGAAGTTTTGTTTTAATGTCTGCAACAAAGCTGGATTGCCATGTCCCTTATGTCAAGATGACACTGAGAACCTTCCCGTAAACTGTGCCTTAAAATGAAGATCCTTACTCCAAATACTGTTCAGCCTCTCATCATCTCCTTTAAAATTCCAGTGTAAGAAACTCAACAAGTATAGATCAATCTAATTCACTTGCATTAGTAGAGGATTGAATTTGCAGTATGCCTTCACTAGGATTGGACTAAGTTGATCAAAATAATTTAATTTTTTTGATGTATACTTGCTTTTTTTTTTTCCCAATTGAATTTCATTACTACGTCTATATTATGCACTTTTCTATCAAGTTATTCTGTTTACTCTGTTTGGTCTTTACTCAATTTGCTTGCACTTTTGAGATTAAATGACATGGGCTATTATGGAACACAAGTTACATAAGCACAGAAACAACACAAATGGAATAAACCGAAATCTTTTAACAGATGCCTTAATTTGCACCATATAAATTAAGTAGATAGATCTAGAAGTTATTAAAAATGTTGATCAGTGAGACTAAGAGTTGTCCTTAAAACTGTTTTTCATGGCTGGCCTTGAGAAGAAATTTTACTAAAATAGTTTTTACTATTTTCTGTGTAAAGATGCATTATAGCTTGCACACTGCTTGAAAACAAATTCATGAGAGAACTACAAAAATAAGGATTATGTAATCTTAATTTTATAAATTTAAATTTATAACACAATAGAGAAGTATGGCAACTTGTATATTCAGCCCACTAAAATACAATTCTGAACTGTTAATATGCAAACTGTATGGTAGTGCTCTCAGCATTTTAAGCAAGAGGACATCTGTGTTCTACTATAGAGCAGAAGGCCAAATTCTATAATGTCTTATATTCCTTGAAATAGTGATGAATTAACACCACTAACTGATAATAATGCATCTGTCTTTGGTGCCTCTACTCTGTTTTGCTCAGTCTTGAACCTAAGCTGCTTTTATTTTTGGAAGCTATCGTCACAAGGTAGACAAATATTTACAAATAAAGAATCTTTTTTTTTTTTTCTTGGGGAGGGGAAGATGGGCATATTTCCTGGTCCCTCATTTAATATTAGCTCTCACATTACTAACAGCTGTTATGAGCACCTTGTAGAATGTGACAGGGGCACCCATGAAGACTGATTTTCCCCCAAATTATTACCATTCATAGAATCATAGAATCACAGAATCATAGAATGTTTCAGGCTGGAAGGGACCTCTAGAGGTTATCTGATCCAACCTCCCTACACAAGCAGGGACATCTCTACCTAGGTCAGGCTGCTCAGAGCCCCAGCAAGCCTGACCTTGAAGGACTCCAGGGATGGGGCCTCCACCACCTCTCTGGGCAGCCCATTCCAGTGATCTATCACCCTCATATTAAAGAACTTTTATCTAATATCCAATCTAAATCTATCCTTTCCTAGCTTAAAACCATTACTCCTGGTCCTATTGTTAAAAACCCTTTTGAATAGACCTTCCCTCGCCTTTATGTAGGCCCTCTTCAGATACTGGTATGTCACTATAAGGTCCCCCTGGAGCCTTCCCTTCTCCAGGCTGAACAGTCCCAACTCTCTCAGTCTGCCTTCATTCCCCATTTATAAATTCTTTTCAGAATGATTTCTACTCTATTCAACATGTTGGGTCAGGCCCATAAAGTGTTAAGAACCCCAAGTATTAGCATGCAACTTCTCTATACAAGAATCACATCTCTGTAAAAACAAAAGAAATAATAAAACAAATCATAGAAATATAGAATCATAGAATTGTCAGGTTTGGAAGGGACCTTAAAGATCATCTAGTTCCAACACCCCTGCCATGGGCAGGAACACCTCTCACTGGATCAGATTTCTCAGAGCCCCAGCAGCCCTTCATTAAAAATTTCCAGAGATGGGACTTCCACCACCTCTCTGGACAACCTGTTCCAGTGTCTCACCACCCTCATGGGGAAGAACTTCTTCCTAACATCTAATCTGAATCTACCCCCCTCTAGTTTTGACCCATTCCCCCAACTCCTGCAACTACCTGACATCCTAAAAGTCCCTCCCCAGCTTTCTTGTAGGCCCCCTTAAGATACTGGAAGGCCACAATAAGGTCCTCTTGGAACCTTCTCCTCTCCAAATTGAATAACCCCATCTCTCTTGTAGGTGAGGTGCTCCAACACTCTAATCATTCTCATGGCCCTTCTTTGGACATGTTCCAGCACATCCAAAGCTTTCTTGTAATAGGGGCTTCAGACCTGGACACAGTACTCCAGGTGGGCTCTCACGAGAGTGGAGTAGGGGGGGAGAATCACCTCCCTCGACCTGCTGGCCATGCTCCTCTTGATGCAGCCCAAGTTACGATTGGCTTTCTGGGCTGCTTTTTTCTTCAGGGTTGCTCTCAAGCCAGTCACTGCCCAGCCTATATCCGTGCTTAGGATTGCCCTGACCTAGATGCAGGACCTTGCACTTGGTCTTGTTGAACTTCATGAGGTTGGCATGGGCCCACTTCTCCAGCCTGTCAAGGTCCCTCTGGATGGCATCCCTTCCCTCCAGCGTGTCGACCACACCACACAGCTTGGTGTCATCGACAAACTCTCTGAGGGTGCACTCAATGCCACTGTCCATGTCTCCGACAAAGATCTTAAACAAGACTGGTCCCAGTACTGATCCCTGAGGGACTCCACTTGTCACTGGCCTCCATTTGAACATGGATCCATTGACAGCCACTCCTTAGGTGCGGCCAGTAAGCCAGTTCTTTATCCACTGAGTTGTCCATCCATCGAACCAATATTTTACCTGCTTGGAGACCAAGATGTCATGCGGAACACTGTCAAAGGCTTCGCTCAGATCCAGGTAAATGATATCAATTGCTCTTCCCTTGTCTATTAGTGTTGTGACCTTCTCAAAGNGAGCTCTTTGCTCATCCAGGCAGGTCTCCGAGAACTCTTTCCTGCCTTCCTCTTTGTCGGTATATACTTTGCTCCTGGACACGGAGAACGTGATCCTTGAATACTGATCAGCTGTCCTGGGCCCTCTTTCCCTCTAGGGCTTTGTACCATGGTACTTTGGCCAGCAGATCCCTGAAGCGGTCAAAGTCTGCATGCCTAAAGTCCAGGGTCATAAGCTTAGAATACATCTTCCTAGTTGCCCTGAGGATCTTGAATTCTAGTGCTTCGTGGTCACTGCAGTCAAGGTTATGTCTGAGCCTCACATTGGTCACCAGCCCTTCCCTGTTGGTGAGAACAAGGTCCAGCATAGCACCTTTTCTTGTTGTTTCCTCTATCATTTGAAGGAGGAAGTTGTCATCTATGCATTCCAGGAACATCCTAGATTGCTGGCACCTTGTTGTGTTGTCCTTCCAGCAGATATCAGGGTGATTGAAATTCCCCACAAGCACCAGGGCCTGTGAACGTGAAGCTACTTCTTTCTATCTGCTTATGGAGGGCCTCATCTGCTTGGTTCTGCTGGTCAGGTTCATTCAGAACCATAAAAATCTTAAGCCAGCCTAATGATTACACTATGCACTTAAAAAGAAGTATCTAATTAAAAAATTTACACTCTGTTTCATTGAAATGCTGGAGGTTTGCAAAGTTTATTGTGCAACTTAGTTAATAGACATACACATTCAACCAAACTCCCTAGTCTGAATACCTTTGGAATTTGGCAAAATGGAGATTTCAGAGTAATTTTGGAATCTAATGGTCCAGCTGTGATAATTTAAAATGCCAAATTATTTATCCAAGCATCTCTCCTTTTTAAGAGTACAAAGAATGTAGAGGCATATATTCCTTCTTTTGTCACTTTTCACTGGTGTGTGTCATGTTTCTCAAAAGTTTGCCTTGCCATCTGCCCTGGAGCCAGGGAACATTGTCAAGTGTAATTCTTACAGGATTTACTATGACGACATATTCCCCATGACCACCCTTATGGGAAATATAAGGTTCCCTAAGATAAATCAGCCTTACAGAAAGTTATATGTTCAACTGGGTAATCCTGTTGTGGGCAAAAAGAATCCTTTATATAATTCACTTCTACACTAATTGTGCAAGCATGAATGAAAAGCAGGTTTTGAAAACTCTAAAGCTAAATGCATCTCTGACCTTATGTATCTTTGCCTCAAGAAGTGACAGTGCTCTAGTGTTAGGTCAGTGTTTTCCTGCACTTTTTTTTCCTTTTTCTTTACACTTCTTTTTCTTCACACTTCTTTTTCTTCCTCAAAATCTTAACAAAGTAACTCTTATAACAACAAGCTATCCAAGAAGATAATTTGTTTTGGAGGTAATTTATATGGGAAGAATAACATTGATAGCTTGTTATTTCTCCATAGTGTAGGAGTTAATTTGTTAATAGTACAATGCAGTGACAGATCCTGTTTAACTGGAGCATAAATGCAGGAATTTGAAGAACTAAAGATTCACTAAGTGCCATCCTTATTCAAAGACATTAATTTACCAGGGTAATTGTTGAAGTATATAAGCAATCATTCATCAAATGAAAAGTTTTGGCTTAAGAACAATGTGATTTACAAATGTGCTTATAATACAGTATTTAAATGGGCAAAGAAAAATTAAGCCTAATTAAATTGAGACTGTTCAAAAGAGGTTTCAAAATGTGCTCAGTAAGTACCTGAAAGAGAACATGAGGAGATTATATTAAAGGATATTTTTGCCTTTCTGCAACATCATCAAGTATCAGATTGTTAACTCATAGGACAACCCAGCCATTCTATTTTATGTCTTCATATGACAAGCGGATCAGTTGCTTGAAGTGAAAAGCCATATGTGAAAACAATACCATGATGTATTTAGAAGTATCTTGTAAACTCTTTATCACTCAGCTCAGCCTTAGCTAGAACGAAGATAGAAATTTTCACAAAGTCACCTTTTTACTCAGAAATTGCTTGTGAAAGCTAAGACAAATCAGAAAAAATGTACCAGCAAACTTTGATCCCCAAATTTTGTTCAAGACCATCTGAAAGTAATACACTAAGAACAATACAATTTGGTCTCTTTTAGTCTGTTCTTTGACTGTTTAATATCCACAAGCATCACCAAAGTGATTGTCTCTGAACCACTAGGGAATACAGCCTAAAACGGTTTTGAAACTGAAAATAGAGAATGCACTGGTCTATATTTTTCTCCTATGATTTTTTTTTTTCCCATTAAATAATTAATTAGCAAGTCCTGATTTCATAGAACTCATATCCCTGGTGGTAGGACAGTGTTTTGAGTAATGCATAGTTAAGTCTGTTGTGAGGATTGACTGTGAGTGTTCCAGATGTAGTTTCTGTCTTCAGTTTGTAATCTGAAAAATGTTGATGTTATATATGAAGGATAAAAAGGGTAAGGTGGACAGATGTTCTGTGTCCTTTTAATGAACAGGTACTGGACCTACCTCATGTTGTAATTAATTTAAATGAAAACCACTGAGAATATAGTCTTAAGGAAGTGTGAATTTAGTAAACAGTAAAAAAAAGAAACGTTTAATTTATCAAATTAATGTATATGTGTAAAAAAAGTAATTTTCTTGCAGTTATGCTGAATGTCATTGAATCTAAAAGTACTGACATCTAGAAAGGAAAACATCTTTGACTAAGAAGAGAAGAGAAGAGAAGAGATAGCTAAAGAAAAAGGGAAAGGGAAGGGAAGGGAAGGCAAGGCAAGGCAAGGCAAAACAAGGCAAGCGCAGCGAAGGCAAGTGCAGGAAAGGAAAGGCAAGTGCAGGAAAGGCAAG